>JASCZW010006720.1:0-157027 GCA_034211315.2 Aedes japonicus
GAATTTACGGGCAAAGAAGATGTCAAATTCCCGAACAAGTATGTTGATTTAGCAGGCTATATAGGGTCAAATACATACCAATCCACCAAATCTGCCCAGAACTCCGCCCAATAGAGAAATACTGGGCTCTAGTTAAGCGGAAACTCTTCGAAACCAAGAAGAAAGCAAATGGTACCGATGGTTTCAACAGAAGATGGAGAATCGTCACAGCGGGCGTATCTGAGGATACCGTACGGAACCTGATGGCGAGTGTACCACAGAAAGTTTGAGAATTTTGCAGAAAGAAAGATTAACATCTTAATCAAATGTTTTTAATGTAGATATAATTCTTTTATCGTGAAATAAACAACCGGTTTTGTTGAATTAAGTGCATTTTTTTTTTGCTTTTTTAAATTTTTGTGTCAGATTTTTACCGTGGACAGGCTTTACCATAAATCGAAGCTAATAACGAGTGACTAGCTAAGGCAGAATCCTAGAGGGTTTGAGCTGTTTAGTGGAATACCTGTAACTAGAAATTAGAAGAAGAATTAGTATCTTCCATTTAATTCCAACTACCTTTGCTTATCTTCGACAGATACGCGTATTTCGTCTACAATGTGCAGACTTCTTCAGTGTCTCGTACTAATAACTCGACTGAGTCAGTCAGGTTATTAGTACAGATGAATCTGCATATCTGGCAACATACGCATCGCAAACGTAGCTGGTGGTTGAATGGAATGAATACTGAATTCTTCTTCTGATTCTAGTTATAGCTAAAACAGTTATGTTAGAATATGGATTTTCCAAGTAATCTGACGCGATTGGTCAAGACAACGAAGTATTTTGTGATGAGCGTTGTTCGAGTTTCTGGGGCACTCTCGATTTTTTTAACTGTTTCGAACAGAGTGTCGACAATCCAACAAATATCAGTGTCGAATTCTACACGAAAATTTGACTTTCTAGAAGAGAAAGCTGAACAGCTTCTCCAAATTTGTTTGAACAAACAGTTATTCAACATTGATGTTTGTTGGGAAGACCTTTCCTATTTGCTGTTTAGCATAGCTTTGGAGGGGAAAAAGAGCTGAGATAGACAAGGGCGACAAGTCAGTTGACATTGCTATCGCAACACGAAACTTTGAAAAGACGGCTGGAACGTGCATCAGACTTAAGGCTGAAGCTTGCAGGATTGGACTCATCATTAATGCGTCCAAAATAAAATACATGAAAGGTAGAGGTTCAAAAGAAGACAGTGTTGACCTCCCATCTCGTGTTCAGATTGACAGTGACAGTAGTAGATGGAGTAGACAGTGGTATCTGGGCACATTGGTGACCACCGTCAACGATACCAGCAGACTGATGTAACGACGAATTGTGTCTGAAAACCGTGCCGCTTTTCGACTCCCAAGGACGCCACGCTCGAAGTTGATCATCTACAGAACATTGATTTGAAAGGTAGTCACCGTCGAGGACCATGCTCGCCAAAGACCAACGTGCCCTTGGGGTGGACTGAAGGTGCTGCGTATGATCTACGGTGAAGTGCAGATCGCAGACGGGATGTGCAGAATTGCATGAGTTTCTGGGATAATCTCCCATCGTCCTCACCGCTAACATCGGTGAATTATTATGGGTTGGGCACGTCGTAATGATGTCTGATGATAGCCCGGAGGAAATGGTCTCGAGACTACTGGTACAAGGCTAAGAGGCACACAAAGTTGATCGACCCTGTGGATAGTGCCTTACGGATCCTCAGCAGGCTGTGAGGCTGGTGAAGTTCACTCATGTGTCGTGTAAATTGGAGAAAACTTCTACATAAAGCAGAGGACACTCAAGGCTTTGCTGGGGGTGTCCTCTGCTGAAAGGGCGTACTGACTTTGAAAGTGCGTAAATATTTCGTATTGCTTGCTTTGCTAAAAGCGTAAATAAAGCGTATTGCTTTCGGACTAGACTACTGAATTTACCATTTTATCAGATGTTCCGGATATTTCAGGGGACCATAAAGTGGCCTATCTCGGTTGTGTGGCCTAGAACGGCAGTTTAAATAGCATATTTGGAATCACTGACCCAAAGTTTTTTGGGAATACATAATTAAGCTATGTAAAATCCATTTTTAAACTTTTTTTGCGCATTTTGTATTGAATGGAATCACGGTGCGTTACTGTAAAAGCGGCGTCCCGAAGAAAATGGCTTGCTAAGTATCCATATATAAAATCCCAATTCGCAATTCAACGAAATATAATTGACAGTTTATTTGAGCCGAAGTGCAACACGGTAGACCAACCATGTGTACACATATCTAGTCTAGGGGGTATGTTAGGTTCGTTGTAGTTCCTAGTTTTACATAATGGATTTTTTGCAGATAGTAGATAAAGGTTGTCCCCCATCAAATTGCATCACGAAAAAAACGCTGTAGAAAATTAAACATTGGGTATATTCGCTTGACAATTTGGGTAGAAGTAGTTTAGAGTGTTTTTTGTTGTATTTTAATCGCTGTCAGTTTTTTGAAAATTGCAAAAAATTGCGTCACCCGAGAAGCAACGTCGCGAATTAGTTTTGCACGAACACCCACAAAATCCTCAACTCTCTCATCGGGACATCGGAAAACAACTGGGATTCGTGCCGTCAAATCTTTCATTCAGAGAGCCAAAGAGCGAGAGAGACTGCATACGTGTAAAGTGCAGAAGGCTCCAAATCGTGACGAACCGCAAAATACGGTGCGAAAGTCACGGGCCCGGAAACTGTACACCCAGATGCTGAGGAAGCCTCATTGTCTCATCGTGGATGATGCGACTTGCGCCAAGGCAGACTTCCGGCAGCTTTCGCTTTACCGCCCAGCACATGTGTTAAGTTCTGGATTGCGCCGTTCGTGACTCTCGGGACTGTAAACGAGGAGATCTACCTGAAGGAGTGTCTACAGAAGCGTCTGCTTCCTCTGTAGAAGCAACACGAGGGCTCTACGACCTTCTGGCTGGATCTAGCTTCGTGCCATTATTCAAATGTTGTCCTGGAGTAGTACGAAGACAACGGGGCCACTTTCGTACCCAAGGACATGGATCCCCAGAAAGCACCGGAACTAAGGCCCATCGAAAAATACTGGCCTATTATGAAGCAGGCACTACGGAAGCATCCCAAGGAGGTCAAATCTGAGAAAGACATGAAGAAAAAGTGGATTTCCGTACAGAAGAAGCTGCAGCCAGATATTGTACAGAACCTAATGAGTGGAGTTAAGCGTATGGTGCGAGCGTACGGTTATGGTATGTGGAATGAACCAAAACCTTACTAAAAGGTAATATTTCATTGTCTAGGTAATTTTCTACAGTGTTTTTTCCGGGATACAATTTTATGTGGGACACCCTTTAAGGTTAGTTGCCGGCGGTGGCCAGCAAATTACAGTCATTGGTTATGCAGTCGGTTGACCCAGTCCGTGGAGAATGCTTAGTCAACCGCTTTTGTTTCATTTCTGAGTTTTTTATATGGACTTTTGCTTGGACTGCACTCCATATTTTTCACTAGTTCGCATTTCACCTATTTTATCGTGAACAATCGTGATTTCTGTTAATGAGTTTCTTATTAAATGTGGGTTTTTATAGTGAAATAATGGTACAGACACACACACACTAATAGCATAGGGTTTCATGGTTCTTTAGACTGAATAAAATATAGTAGAAATTTATTAGTTTAGGAGTTCTACGTCAAATTTGCAGCTTTGTCACTGGCATAACTCACCCAGAAGCAGAATACGCCGAATCTACGAAAATAGTTAGTTTACGAATTAGTAAAGGGTGTTTCGATTAAAATTTGGTCGACTTAAACTTGACGCATTTCCTTTTATCGTGCATTAAAAAATGTGCAAACCCCTCATTTTGAAGATTAAGTAGCACTTCTGTTATCAAAATGTCGTCGAAGAAATAGAAGCAACGCATCAAAATTTTGCACGTGCATAGCGAAAATCAAACTACTCTCACGCCAAATTGGCGAAATTGTTGAATAGTGGCCAAATCAACTGTTACCAACGTATTAAAAGTGTTCGGTGAAAGTTTGAGTGAGTAAGCTGGAGGCCACAGCGACGACAAAAGAGTTGCCCGCTGTTTCGAACGGAACCCCAACCTCTCCGTCGAGATGTCGCTAAAAGAAGCTGGGGTTCAAAAGAATGCGAACTATGGGACTGTCGTTTAACACAAGAAACGAGACGATAAACAAACACCTCGGCCATTTTATTCACCGCAGAACGCCAATTTGTCTTGAACTGATTCTCGCTCACAACAGCTTTTTGGGTCTTCTTAGGGTTCCGCTTGACGATTGCCCAATATTGTTCGATTGGGCGGAGCTCTGGCGTGTTGGGAGGGTTCTTGTCCTGGGCACCACTTGAACGTCGTTGGCAGCTATGACCTTTTTTCCGTAATGGCAAGATGCCAAATCCGGACAAAATAGAACGGAATAATTGTGTAGCATCAAAAAAGGCAGTAGACGTTTTTGTAGGCACTCGCTCAGATAAATTTCCTGGTTGATGGTTCCGGTCGGAATGTAAAAGGGGCTCTTCAAGCCATAGTACAGATGACCTGCCACACCAGATATTTCTTCGCGAGCTTTGAGAGTTGAATGTGCTTGAAAATATCTGTCACCTTTCCTCGTCCGGTTGCCGTATAAAATTCCTGTCCAGGAAGCTGTTTAAAGTCTGCCTTGACGTAAGTTTCATCGTCGTGTTCAATTTTCGCGATCGGGCTTTGGCCGACGTGTTTCGTTTATCGTCGCGATTTCTTGTAAGTCGACAGTCCAGCTCGTTTTTGAACTCCCAGCTTCTTTTAGCGACATCTCGGACGGAGAGGTTGGGGTTCCGTTCGAAACAGCGGGCAACTCTTTTGTCGTCGCTGTGGCCTCCAGCTTACTCACTCAAACTTTCACCGAACACTTTTAATACGTTGGTAACAGTTGATTTGGCCACATTCAACAATTTCGCCAATTTGGCGTGAGAGTAGTTTGATTTTCGCTATGCACGTGCAAAATTTTGATGCGTTGCTTCTATTTCTTCGACGACATTTTGATAACAGAAGTGCTACTTAATCTTCAAAATGAAAGGCTTGCAAATTTTTCAATGCACGATAAAAGGATATGCGTCAAGTTTAAGTCGACCAAATTTTAATCGAAACACCCTTTACTAATTCGAAAACTAACTATTTTCGTGGTTTCGCCGTATTCTGCGTCTGGATGACAAAGTTATGCCAAGTTTGACAGAACTCCATATTTATGTAAACAACTGACGTATCGAACTATCAAATTTCTACTATATTTTATTCAGTCTAAAGAACCATGAAACCCTATGCTATTAATGTGTGTGGCTGTACTATTATTTCACTATAAAAGCCCACATTTGATAAGAAACTTATTCACAGAAATCACGATTGTTCACGATAAAATAGGTGAAATTCGAACTAGTGAAAAATATGGAGTGCAGTCCAAGCAAAAGTCCATATAAAAAACTTAGAAATGAAACAAAGGTGGTTGACTAAGCATTATCCACTGACTGGGTCAACCGACTGCAAAACCAATGACTGTAATTTGTTTGCCATCGCCGGCAACTCACCTTAAAGGGTGTCCCACATCGAATTGTATCCCGGAAAAAGAAAATTACTTAGTTAACTTTTCAAACTATCAGACAATGAAATATAACCTTTTAGTAAGCTTTTGGCATATTTATTTCATTCCACATCCCATAACCGTACGCTCGCACCATACGCTTAACATCCACTCATCTGTACAATATCTGGCTGCAGCTTCTTCTGTACGGAAATCCACTTTTTCTTCATGTCTTTCTCAGATTTGACCTCCTTGGGATGCTTCCGTAGTGCCAGCTTCATAATAGGCCAGTATTTTTCGATGGGCCTTAGTTCCGGTGCTTTCTGGGGATTCATGTCCTTGGGTACGAAAGTGGCCCCGTTGTCTTCGTACTACTCCAGGACAACATTTGAATAGTGACACGAAGCTAGATCCAGAGAAGAAGGTCGTAGAGCCCTCGTGTTGCTTCTACAGAGGAAGCAGACGCTTCTGTAGACACTCCTTCAGGTAGATCTCCTCGTTTACAGTCCCGAGAGTCACGAACGGCGCAATCCAGAACTTAACACATGTGCTGGGCGGTAAAGCGAAAGCTGCCGGAAGTCTGCCTTGGCGCAAGTCGCATCATCCACGATGAGACAATGAGGCTTCCTCAGCATCTGGGTGTACAGTTTCCGGGCCCGTGACTTTCCCACCGTATTTTGCCGTTCGTCACGATTTAGAGCATTCTGCACTTTGCACGTATGCAGTCTCTCCCGCTCTTTGGCTCTCTGAATGAAAGATTTGACGGCACGAATCCCAGTTGTTTTCCGATGTCCCGATGAGAGAGTTGAGGATTTTGCGGGTGTTCGTGCAAAACTAATTCGCGACGTTGCTTCTCGGGTGACGCCATTTTTTGCAATTTTCAAAAAACTGACAGCGATTAAAATACAACAAAAAACACTCTAAACTACTTCTACCCAAATTTTCAAGTGAATATACCCAATGTATAATTTTCTACAGCGTTTTTTTTTCGTGATGCAATTTGATGGGGGACAACCTTTATCTACTATCTGCAAAAAGTCCATTATGTAAAACTAGGAACTACAACGAACCTAACATACCCCCTAGACTAGATATGTATACACATGGTTGGTCTACCGTGTTGCACTTCGGCTCAAATAAACTGTCAATTATATTTCGTTGAATTGCGAATTGGGATTTTATATATGGATACTTAGCAAGCCATTTTCTTCGGGACGCCGCTTTTACAGTAACGCACCGTGATTCCATTCAATACAAAATGCGCAAAAAAAGTTTAAAAATGGATTTTACATAGCTTAATTATGTATTCCCAAAAAACTTTGGGTCAGTGATTCCAAATATGCTATTTAAACTGCCGTACTAGGCCAGACTACCGAGATAGGCCACTTTATGGTCCCCTGAAATATCCGGAACATGCGATAAAATGGTAAATTCAGTAGTCTCGTTCGAAAGCAATACGCTTTATTTGCGCTCTTTAGCAAAGCAAACAATACGAAATATTTACGCCCTTTCAAAGTCATTACGCCCTTTCAGCAGAGGACACCCCAGCAAAGCCCTGGATGTCCACTGCTGTATATAGAAGTTTTCTCCAATTTACACGGTCCACGAGTAAACTTCACCAGCCTCACAGCCTGCTGAGGGTCCGTAGATCACTATCCACAGGGTCGATCAACTTTGTGTGCCTCTTAGCATTGTACCAGTAGTCTCGAGACCATTTCCTCCGGGCTATCATCAGACATCATTGACAGACGTGCCCATACCCATAATAATTCACCGATGTTAGCGGTGAGGACGATGGGAGATTATCCCAGAAACTCATGCAATTCTGCACATCCCGTCTGCTGATCTGCACTTCACCGTAGATCATACGCAGCACCTTCAGTCCACCCCAAGGGCACGTTGGTCTTTGGCGAGCATGGTCCTCGACGGTGACTACCTTTCAAATCAATGTTCTGTAGATGATCAACTTCGAGCGTGGCGTCCTTGGGAGTCGAAAAGCGGCACGGTTTTCAGACACAATTCGTCGTTACATCAGTCTGCTGGTATCGTTGACGGTGGTCACCAATGTGCCCAGATACCACTGTCTACTCCATCTACTACTGTCACTGTCAATCTGAACACGAGATGGGAGGTCAACACTGTCTTCTTTTGAACCTCTACCTTTCATGTATTTTATTTTGGACGCATTAATGATGAGTCCAATCCTGCAAGCTTCAGCCTTAAGTCTGATGCACGTTCCAGCCGTCTTTTCAAAGTTTCGTGTTGCGATAGCAATGTCAACTGACTTGTCGCCCTTGTCTATCTCAGCTCTTTTTCCCCTCCAAAGCTATGCTAAACAGCAAATAGGAAAGGTCTTCCCAACAAACATCAATGTTGAATAACTGTTTGTTCAAACAAATTTGGAGAAGCTGTTCAGCTTTCTCTTCTAGAAAGTCAAATTTTCGTGTAGAATTCGACACTGATATTTGTTGGATTGTCGACACTCTGTTCGAAACAGTTAAAAAAATCGAGAGTGCCCCAGAAACTCGAACAACGCTCATCACAAAATCCTTCGTTGTCTTGACCAATCGCGTCAGATTACTTGAAAATCCATATTCTAACATAACCTGCCTTAGCTATAACTAGAAATTAGAAGAAGAATTAGTATCTTCCATTTAATTCCAACTACCTTTGCTTATGTTCGACAGATACGCGTATTTCGTCTACAATGTGCAGACTTCTTCAGTGTCTCGTACTAATAACTCAGTGACTCGGTGAGTTATTAGTACGAGACACTAATCTGCATTGTAGACGAAATACGCGTATCTGTCGAAGATAAGCGTAGTTGGAATTAAATGAAGATACTTATTCTTCTTCTAATTTCTAGTTACAGGTATTCCACTCAAACAGCTCAAACCCTCAGGATTCTGCCTTAGCTAGTCACTCGTTATTAGCTTCGATTTATGGTAAAGCCTGTCCACGGTAAAAATCTGACACAAAAATTTAAAAAAGCAAAAAAAAAATGCACTTAATTCAACAAAACCGGTTGTTTATTTCACGATAAAAGAATTATATCTACATTAAAAACATTTGATTAAGATGTTAATCTTTCTTTCTGCAAAATTCTCAAACTTTCTGTGGTACACTCGCCATCAGGTTCCGTACGGTATCCTCAGCTACGCCCGCTGTGACGATTCTCCATCTTCTGTTGAAATGATCGGTAACATTTGCTTTCTTCTTAGTTTTGAATAGTTTCCGCTTAACTAGAGCCCAGTATTTCTCTATTGGGCGGAGTTCTGGGCAGTTTGGTGGATTGGTATGTATTTGACCTTATATAGCCTGCTAAATCAAATACTTGTTCGGGAATTTGGACATCTTCTTTGCCCGTAAATTCTCAACAACGGCATTCCATTGCTTTGCGGTGTAAAAAACCAGACCCGGAAGATGCTTAAAGGCTTCGAATACGTATGTTCCGCCGTCCATTATGATTGACGTCCCAACTTTTCGAGCCACATTTCGCACAATTTTCTCAATAATGGCTCCCTTTTTCTTGATCTATTTTCGNTACACTTCCAACCTTCCGTTCCGCAGTCAAGCGCTAGTCAAATAATTTGCAAACACACAACACGGTTCTTTTCGGTAGTAGTAGTTTCTTGGCAAAATCGCGTACCGATACATTCGGATTTTGCTGCCGTTCGTACAAAATGCGTTTACGCACTTCCACTTGATTCAACGCCTGTCATATAAGAGAGACGTTCAGCGATCTATGAAATAATTCATAATCTACACTGAAAGAATAGTGTTCGAAATTGAACGTGGACAGGCTTTATTACAATTCTCCGGTAACATGCACCAACTTCACTTCTTCAATGGTTTCTCGTCACTTCAATAGTTTCGTCCCCACTGTCCAGTTTACTATCGCTGTCTAATTTGTCATCGACGAGATCTTTTTTTATATCGAGGCCAGCAAGAATATGGTACTAGAATGATGACCATCGTCCGAGTTTCAGGGACATTCTCGAGTGCTTTTGAATCTCGAAGAGAGTTTCGGAAGTTTTAATGTTTAACATTGCTTTGGAAGTTGTGATTCAAAGAGTAGAGAAGTACAATTTCCAAGTCCTAGGGGGTGACCCCGGTGTTAACATTCATACCTCGCACGCCAAAGTCACGAATTCGAATGTTCGGGGGAAACAAGTTACGAAAATACTCAAAAGATATTTGAGTGACTACGACGGGAGATGAACCAGCTCAGGGCTGAAAACAAAAAGAAATCCAAGTCCGACGAGCTTTTTCGCTTCGCCGACCACATTCATATGGCATTACACATCAAGACTAAAGTCCGAAGCTAGTAGGATTTAATTGGTTATTAAAGGGTGTATTCGATAAAAATGGCACACACATATATACTCATCAAAATTAAACTGATTATCGGATTTTCTTGAAATTTTCAAGGAATGAAGAACTACTAATGAGTTTTGATTTACAACATTTGTTTTATTCAATTTCGTCTCCCATCCCGAATGCCCGCACCTTCCTTTTCACTCCACCCATCAAATTTTGTACAACCGATTTTCCCAGTGTTTTTGTTGTTTTTACCCAAATTTTCTTCAATTCTAGCGCTGTTTTTATAGTTTTGGGATGTTTGCGAAGTTCCGTTTTCATAATTGCCCAGAATTTTTCAATTGAACGAAGTTCCGGTGAATTTGGTGGGTTCATATCCTTTGGCACAAAATTGACTCCGTTGGCTCGGTACCACTCCAATACGTTTCGAGCGTAGTGGCAGGATGCTAGATCAGGCCAAAACAGAGTTAATCCTTTGTGCTTCTTAATGAATGCCAAGAGACGCTTCTTATGGCACTCTTCCGTGTAAATCGCACCGTTTATTGTTCCGGAAGTGATGAATGGAGCACTTATTTCACCACATCCGCAAATCGCCTGCCAGATTAGAAACTTCTTTGCAAATTTCGATAGTTTCTTCTTTCGAACATCCTCCGGAACATCGAACTTCGACTTGGCAACGAAATATTCTTGCCCAGGAAGTTGACGGAAGTCGGCCTTGACGTATGTTTCGTCATCCATCACGATGCAACCGGATTTGGTGAGCAGCTTCGTGTAAAGTTTCCGGGCGCGGGTTTTCGCAGTGACGTTTTGTTTTTCATTCCGGTTTGGGGCTTTTTGCACTTTGTAAACATGTAACCCAGCACGCTTCATGGTTTTCTGCACAAAACCGACTGACACCTTAGACTTTTTAGGGACATCTCGAATTGACATGTTTGGACGGTTCTTGAATTGTTGTACGACTTTCCTGGCCATTTTACTGTCCATTGGACCACTCTTACGACCACTCCCTTCCTTCCTTTAGACACTCAGACGCTCCTTGAAGGTTCTTATTACACGAGACACAGTTGTATTTGCAATTCCACGCCTTTTAGCAATCCACCGGTGGGACGCCCCTGGATTTTGATTGTGAGTGCACAAAATTTTCTCACGGACAATTTCTTGTTTCGCCGACATGACTGGAACTACTGAATGTTTAACTATGAAACTTGGCAAATGTAAATAATACACTATGGATAAGATCTACTCAAATTTCTAGGTTTTTTACTCATACGATTCAAAAGTTACAGAAGATTTTCTGTGTGCCATTTTTATCGAATACACCCTTTAATGCGTTGTAACTATAAAATACATGAAAGAAAGAGATACACGAGAGACCAATATAGCCTCTCATCCCTTATTCAGATGGCCGGTGATGAAATCTAGAAGGTAGAAGAATTCGTAAATCTGGGTTAATTGGCGATCAACGAGAACTTTAGACTCCAAAGCACCCTTCGGTCGAACAACGGCGAACTACAAAGTTGGCTATCAACAAAACATTGTTTACACCAATAGTCCACTACGGTCACGAAAGATGGGCTATGTTTGAGGAAGACCAACGATTGCAGATGGCAGACAAAATGCAGGAGATGCTGGGAGATCCTCTCATCGTCCTCACCATGGTATTCGAACGACTACGATTGGTTGGGCGTGCCCTAAGAATGATGGACGACAGTGAAAATGGTTCTGGAGGGCGAACCGATTCGTGCATGGATAAGAGGTGTGCATCGGTCCAGAGGGAGTCGCTGACCGTAGACTGCAAGGCTGACGAAGTGCAGCCATGGGTCGTAAATATAATATGGAAACGATTGCTGTGTACAGCAGAAGCCAACCAGGGCTTAGCTGGGTTGTAAGTAAGTTTCCTTGGTAATTTCCAAACAAACTTCAAACAGTTTGTGCGTAGTCAGTTTTAAACTAAATGAGGTGAAATTTTGGAAAACTGGAGGCTCACATTTGAAACTGTGGAGCGAGGTTTTCAAAATTTGTAATATACGTTCATGTTAATAAAGTATGGTTATGTCGCTATGATTTCTTTTGATACTGGTATTTGGCCGCGAAAATATTGTGGCGTTGTGCCAGCAATATCTCAGAAATTTCCAAATTAAAAGCAAAATTTGAAAGATTCCTATACTTTGCGATGTAGTCCCAAACTTGAAACCAACTGCAGAGATTGATAACGTCGGTTAGAAAATGACGTGTAGCGTTGATTATACGTTACTTCCACTGCCAACCAAACAACAACTATGTAAAGTCTATACATGGTAGAACAATTAATAATGTACACCCCAAATGCTTCCCGCCAACCTTAATGTATTAAACTGTCAACTACACACGACAAGCCGAGAATTATTGCTTTCAAGCGATTCCCGAGATGACCATGCTTGCCACAGCCTGAACAGCTGCTAGACGAAGAATGTTTAATTATTCAGAAACATCTCCGCTACCACGCCACTACTATCTCAAGCTGATATCCGCTGACCACACAAGGCATTAAATTAGCGAAATTAATACAACACTCACCACATTCCCTACGCTTTCGGTTTCGATTGCAAACTACTATCCGAGAGCTAGTTTGCCGTTATCCGCGTCACATTCAACGGTGACCATGTTTGCAATATATGCGAATGAGATTTATGTGGAGTCCAGATGCTTTACGCTGTGTACACATATACCTATGCTATTGAAATTTAAACAAACAAAAATTTACTTTAAAATCCCACATCCCACCTACCCGTATCGAAGCAACAGCTACCCGTAGTGTTGGACGTGATCCTATCTGGCACCCATAATTTCCGCTCTATTAACATAAATGAGCCTGTAATCACCTCGACAATCATTTCTTCGTGTACCCGTTGCTCTTCCACTCCATCGTTGCTTTTGTCGTGTCAGCATTTTTTTTTTCTGCAGCCTGGCTAAAAATAACATCCCTTATCAGACGACACACTCACCGCGACCACCGCCACATCGTGGTTGCTAAATGCCATTAAGGAAAGCAGACTTCCCTGTC
This sequence comes from Aedes japonicus, assembly GCA_034211315.2. Classification (NCBI taxonomy): domain Eukaryota; kingdom Metazoa; phylum Arthropoda; class Insecta; order Diptera; family Culicidae; genus Aedes; species Aedes japonicus. The sequence continues at coordinate 12,914 of JASCZW010006720.1, forward strand.
AGTTTTCTTAGCTCGTTTAAGAAGAAGAATGCAAATTCATCCACTTGGAAATCCACCCGAGGCGGGCCAGAAGACTCCTCCAGGAGGTGTGGTTTTTTCGCAACACTAATGTACAAAACCAGGAATCATTGCAATCTACTCCCCTGTCCCGGAATTTTCATATAGTCTCCATTATAGGGTGTGATAAGACACTCTCTCCCCAGTTCGGTATGAAATATTTGAAAGAGTCCTGAGCTTGTGAATGCTTACCGGCATAAATAAACGGGCTGAGATATGAAAGGTTATTAACGGGCAAAGTAGAGCGCCAGATGGACTTTCTAGTTATTAGTGTGAGATAAAGTCGTCACAACGATACTTCATGCTCAAAAAATCCTGGAATCGGGAGTCGAATATAACACCTATAGATTGATGAAAACTGGGACTGAATCGATAATTCGATTCTTGATCATCATAAGCTCCATATCCGACCAAATCCAACAGATATTGAGATTATTGGATGAGATCTAATATTCCTGCTTCTTTTCGTAGAAAGTCAGACAATAGAAAAATGTATGACTCAAAATATCACTTTGCAACAATGGGGTTGAATAAATTTAAAAAATAACCGTTAATATACGATCCCAGAAATCGTAAGCTGTTTAGTAAAAAATGTCAATAACATTGCTGAAGTTACCACATCTGCATATTTTGATTATGAACAGTTCGATTTTCACCCTTAACCCTTAAAAATCATCAGCTTTTGCGTCTTCCAATAGGCACATAGGTAATAGGTTTGTGAATAATCAATCTCCCACTGACTGGAGACATATTATGCAAACATATTTAGCCCTGGAGATTGAAGGTGACAGCTCAATTTAATATCCAATAACCCATTTCAAGAATGCCTGTTCATACACTTACATTGTCAGGTTATCTTCATAAATAAGCTTCGCATGAACATCTTTCCATATCAATGAATAGGTATGTAATAGCATGAATAGCAAAGGCAAAATACGTCAGCTAAAACGCACGGCTTGCTACGAGCTCTATATGCTGATAAAACTTCAGATTATTTCTGATGATAAAAAATATGTTCGTAATTTTCAGATTTCGGACAACTATTCACTGAGATAAACATGGTATTTGTGCACAAAACCTCGAGCGGTTAGTTTTTGAGTTTTCGCATTTACTTGATTCTTTCTGGGATCTTAAACCATTCTATGCGAGCCATCAAAAGTAAAATTAGTACAATCTGAATGTATTTGCTTTACACTAGATAGGATTTTAGGACAATTGGTCGAGTAGTCCAAGAAGTCGAATATATTAAAATGACGAATTGACAAATATCCAACAGAACAAAGAGAGAAAAAGTATTGCTGTCGGGTATCTGGAGAAAGCCTCCACTGACATGGCCGCAAACTGAACTAAATGTGAGAACCCACTTTACTCAATCGCATGGAAATTACGACCTAGTATGAGTGACTCCACTTTTTACGAAAATGAGTAGTAGTTCTCATGCGACTGAGTAAAGTGGGCTCTCATATTGAGTTCCACATGCGGCCGGGCAGGCCGCAATTAGTGACTCCAATTTTTATTAAGACGTACGTCCCCAACCCCTCTGAGAAAGAAAAATTCAAATTTAAAATTAAAGATTCTCCTTCGTTGACCATTGGATTTTGATGCAATTTTTTACAATGGATCACAAAATTATCCACCTTTGTTAGTCCGAATTGATTTTGGCACTGGTTAGTCCGAAAATGTCCGTAGATTCGAATTCTGTGAGTACTGGGGTAAGTACCTGTCCATGAATGATGGATAAAATATTTTTAGATGCGAAAAATGGCATGCGGCATATCAAATTTCATTCTGAGGGTGTCTGACCATACTCCGGAAGAGTGGCCATGTTCAAATCTTATCCAAAACTTTGTTTGCGACATATCAAACTTCATGATTTTGGAAAACTTTGTCATCGGAAGACATATTGAGAGTGTTTGACCATACTGGCTACTTACAGGGTGCGGCAGAAAATAATGCGAAAATTTGTTCTATTTCTTTCAAATCCCATTTTCAACTGATTCAAGCAATAATATCAACATTTTCGAGTGCAGTTATCTTTATAAAGTCCTTTGAAACAAATTTATTCAATGTGTCCTCCATTTTTATTAATAACATCCTCGAGCCGATGCCGGAAGCCAGAGCATGCCTTTCGGTCTTCCGACATTGACTGCCATGTGCGTGTTATGGTTGACTTCAGGGTTTTCACACTAGGGTGTGATGTTTTGCAAGCTTGTGCTTCAACATATGCCCAAATCGAATAATCCAACGGATTAATATCTGGACTGCTAGGGGGCCACAAATGCTTCGGCCGAAACTTCATGTTATCGTTCAACCATTGTTGGATTCGATTGGACGTGTGACATGGTGCTCCATTCTGCTGTAGGACAACGTTTTGGTCCTCGAAGAAGTTGGCCTTCATGAAAGGGAAGCACTTGGTCCTTTAAAATACCGATATACACTTCGGTATTGATTTTAACTCCAGCATCAATGAAAACAGGCGCATTTTCAAACCGTTGGACGCCACCAAGCCAAACATCATGACACCAGGCGGGTGTTTGGTTTGAAATTTGAATTTCTCTTTTACCGGAACGTTCTCCATTTTCTGCGGTGAAATGAACCGATCCGTGCGGCTGTTGGCCACAGCATCGATGCTGAAAAGTTTTTCGTCGGAGAACAGGATTATCGTTTCTTCCTTCTTCAACAAGGAAAGCAATCTCTTGAAACGAGTCACTCGTAGTTCCTTGACCCGGTCCGTAATCAAGTAACATTTCACTCTGGCTCTGGAAGATGCATGCAGGTCTTCTTTGATGATTCTCCGCATGGATTTCTCCGAAAATTGGCTTCCTTTGCAAGTTTTCTTATGGAACGCACCGGGTTTTTTTTTTTGCACGGACCGATTTGATCACGTTCGGCGTGCGTGCAAAGCGCGGACGTCCGCTTCCCGGCTTCCGCTGCTTAGAACCATCCTGCTGGGACTTTTTTATGAGGTAAACTGATGCCGAATAGCACCCTACCACCTTGGCAATCTCATTCGGCTTCTTCTGAGCGAGCAACAAACTGGTGATCACTTCTTTCGCGAACATTTTGACGAACTTGCAACAAAACAAATTGAATGTTTGGATGCAGCACTTGAAAGTTAACATAAATAAATACACTTTCGACAGAAATTAGTCACTAGCTACACGAATTAACCCAATACTCAAGTTTGAACATTTTCGCATTATTTTCTGCCGCACCCTGTAGGGTGGTCCTGCGGGATTTTGAGTTCCTCCAGGAATGTGGGCATGATCAAACTTTTGCCAAAACCTGGCTTGTGAAATATCAAACTTTATAACGTTGCAAAAATAGGTCTTCGGAGGACATTCTGAGGATGTCTTACTTGAACCTGAACAGTAGTTCATACTGGAACCTGAACAGTAGAATTAAAAATGGTTAATTTGATTTATTGCGTACGCTCACTTTCACACCAGCCAGCACTGATGTCCGTGAATTTGGCCGGAAACCATCCTCCACCCGTATCGCGTAGTCCGAAGAGGATTAGCCCAATATTTATTGATTGATATAATTCCAACTGACTTAACATCTTATTGGAATGGGGAAAAGCCATGTGGCTCTAAATCGTACACTACATAAATCAACATGAATAGAAGGAAAACAAAGCAAGCAAAACTAAATTAATTCTAATACACACAAAACTTGTCAGTAAACTTAAAATAATCTGTCGTGATGGAATCAGTCGTCTAGTGTCTTCGCCATTAATGCCACAATTTCTGAACTAGCATCTCGTCATCCAACTACGATGAATCCGGTTACGGAAGGTCTCAGCGGAACAGTTGAAATCAAACAGAGCGTAGAGTTCATTGAAGCGCGATGAAATGAATCGAATTGGATCGTGTTGGCCGTAGTTTGCTGCACGAGTTCCGAGCTGTAGAAAATTTCTTGTTCGCAGAACTCGTTCAGGAGCGTAGATGAACAGTTCGGCCAGAATTCCTGGAGAGTCGGTTTCACCTAGTAGCACTTTTGCTGCGAAAACTGCTTGCATGACTGTACGCCTATGCTCCAATGTTTCAATACCCAAGAGTAAGCAACGATCCTGGTACGCTGGAAGGTTGACAGGATCATTCCACGGCAGGTGACGGAGTGCATAACGAACAAATTTTCTTTGGACTGCTTCAATCCTCGCAATCCAGATTCTTTGGTACGGGCACCACACCAAGGCTCCAAATTCAGAATAGAACGCACGAGAGAGCAGTACAATGCTTTCAGACAGGTGGGATCCACGAAACTCGTCGGAGATCTTAAACATGAAACCGAGCTGTCTGTTTGCTTTGGTAATCATATCCGTGTAGTGTTGTCTAAATGTCAAACCGGAGTCAAGCGTGACTCCAAGGTCACGAACAGTATCAACTTTCTGCAGAGGTTGATTGTTTATCATGTAATCAAACGCAATTGGGTGCAATTTTCGATGGAAAGTGATAATAAAGCATTTACTAACACTCAGAGAGAGGAAATTCCTGGAGCACCACTCTTCAAAGCTGCTGATCAAGTGCTGTAGTCGTAAACAATCAGCGAAGCATCGCACAACCACATAAATTTTCACATCGTCTGCATAGAACGACCTGCAGTTAGGTGGAAGTAGCAGTCCAACCTCGTTGATGAAAATTGAGAACAGCAGTGGTCCCAAGTTGCTGCCTTGAGGTACGCCCGACATATTAGTAAAGTAGCTCGATTGAGCTGAGCCGATCTACACACAGAGTATCCTGTCCGTTAGATAAGATTTAAATCAACGAACTAAGTTATTTGACACACCAAGTATGTCTAACTTTGCCAAAAGTATAGCATGATCGACCCGGTCAAAAACAAAGTCGACTTGAGATCCAGTTTCCATATTCCGGAGACACGAGGAAACGAAAGGTGCAAGGTTGGTTGAAATCGATCTTCTGGGGTGAAATCCATGTTGTTCAGGAGAGATGTAGTGTCTGCAACTAGCGAACAACAAGTCGTTGACGATGATCTCGAAGACTTTTGAGCAGGCACAGAGCGATGTGATCCCTCGATAATTTTCGGCATATTATAGTGTATTTATCAACCTATGGCAGTCGACTCTGCTGGCAGTCACCTGCAGTAGGCGACCTGCACGAAATGTATGGGCTTGGCAATATTCAATTTGAAAATGCATGGATTTTTTTCGTTTTCGCTCGCTTATAAAAATCAAAGCAATAGAACCAGGAAGAGGGCCAATTTTGCTAATTGGCGGAAATAAGGTATCACTCTTCAGTAAACTCTTCCTAGTGGTAAAGCGCTTTCTAGATCGTCACATAAGTTCAGAATTCACTCACTACATGGCAGGGTGACCCTCCGGAGTCCAAGTTTCTCCGTAATGTTCAAATCGTTAGCATAACCTGGCTAGCGATACATCAAACTTCTTAATTTTGCAAAACTAGGCCATACTGGCCACTAAGGCTGACCATGCGGGATCCGAGTTTTTCCGGTGAAGTGGCCATATATAAATCTATTCCAAAATCAGGCTTGCGGTGTATCAAACTTAATGATTTTACAAAACTAGACCTTCAGAGGACATTCTGATGATTCCTGACCATACTGGCCTCTTAAAAAGGGCCCTGCGGGAATCCAAATTCCTTCGATAAAGTGGAAGAGACGACATATCAAACTTCATGATTTTGAAAAACCTTGTCTTTGGAGGACATTTTTTGAATTTCCTACCATACTGGCCACTTGGGATATTTTGAGTTCGTCCGGAAAAGTGGTCATATTTATATCCTTACCAAAATCTACCTTACCAAAATTCAGCAAAACGTGGTCATTGGATGACATACTGAAGATTTCTGACTATACTTGCCATTTTTGGTTACGATTTGAATATGGCCACTTTTTTGGAAGAACTCGGATTCCGCAGTGCCTCCCTATGCAGTATGGTCAGACACTCTTAAAATGTCCTCCACAGATAAAGTTTTGCAGAATCATGAAGATTTATAAGTCGCAAGCCAGGTTTAGGAAAGGATTTGAACTTGGCGAATTTTCTGGAGGAACTCGGATCCCGCAAGGCCTTGCAAAGTGGCCAGTATGGGCAAATACCCTCAGAATGTCCTTCGAAGACTTAGTTTTGTAAAATCTTAAAGTTGGATTCCGCAAGCCAGGTTTTGGAAAACAAAATTGAATATGGCCACTTTTCCGGAGGAACTCGGATCTCGCAGGGCCACCCTAAGTGGCCAGTATGGTCAGAAATCCTTTTGATTTTGCGTCTTTTGATTTCGCAGTTTTGTGTCACAAGGCTGGTTTTATCAACGATTTGAACAGGTACAACCTAAGGGCCTGATCATAAACCACGTAGACACTTTTTTTCAAATCTCAGAGTTTTAAGTCATTTTTTACAATTTGACCTTTTGACGATTTTGTCTAGAATTAGGAACATTGTCCACTTTCAACCTTTTGACAATTTTGTCTAGAATTAAGACCATTGTCTACCACAATTCAATTCAATCTACCACAATTCAAATTCAATTCAATTCAATGGACGCAGTGGTTTTACGCCCCAACAAAAAAAAAAGAAAAGACCATTGTCATCACTTTGAGCAGATTTCCGTCTCCGTCGTTTTGTATACTTGAAACCGATTTGCAAAAACCTTGTGTGTGAAAAAAAAAAGCTTAACATTTATAAATTTTCCATATGTAAGTGGTCCAAAATCAACTATGTCTTCTATTGGAGATCGATGCGTAGAAGTATTTCCGATCGATTGGTGTTAACTTTTTGAAAATCTTTGGAGAAAAGACTGAGGTATTAACACTCAAAACCTGACCACTTTTCGTGACGACCGCAATTCGTTTTTAAATAAAAAACAAAGACCTAAACCTACTTAAAAAAAATCATCTTTTCAGGGCTACTCTCAAGAGCTGGCCACTTTCACGGATGTTCTGAATCTTCCGGGTGGTCAACATATGACCTCTGACTGAATATTTTCACACCACAAATTAAAGTTCATCCTACATCCATAAACTGAATGTTGCTGGCAAAAAAAATAAGATCGCCCATTTGGGACTACTTCAAAGAAATGACCACTTTTACGGATGTTTCGGATCATTCGGAAAGGGAGTTAGTTCCCAGCATAGTTCTAAATGTTGATCAAACTAAAATTGTTTTTACTTTTAATGTTTTGATGCCCACCACGCTGATTTTGAAAGCAATTCATAGCTTGTGAGCTAAGATTATCTTTGCTATGATTCTGGGGAGGGCGAAGTCCTGTCACTAAATTTGATAAGATTCGAAATTTAAATATATTTCGAGAACTTCTTTGCACCAAATGAAAGGTATAGATACAAACTAGAAACTGTCGTGTGTGAAATTTAGTTTTTCCCAGATTTTGCCTAGCAAATAATTTGAAGAATTATAAATTCGCCACGCTGAAACGGTCACCCTACAACTACAGGGTGTCTCACAATAGGTGTCACTAGTGCAAAATGGGATTACAGCAAAACAAATCAACCAAATCATAGCATTTATTTTTCATTTGAACGATACATGTTATAGAAATAAATCAATTCGAATCACTCGCCTTTTTCCTTGACAACTTTGCGCAAACACTTTGTAAACCCATCGCAGCTGGCACGCACGATTTCCTGAGGAATTTGGTCCCAAAAATCAACCATATCATGGTTTCGATATTTCGAACAAAACATGACATCATTGTGGATGTAGAAACTAAAAACTAAATTTATCTTAAACAAAACGAACACCCCAACAGTCAGCTACGAATTCCATTAAAACTCAATATATTAAAACTAGCACACAACATTCAAATCCATACTCAGTGAAAACACTGCGGAACTTTCCGTATCAAATTTTATACACACTCTGACCGGGAGGTTACCAACCGCACAAGAAAATTTAAACTGAAATGCGAAACAGTGTGTTGCGTATCCTATTCATAAAAAACATTTAGGTCAAACGATGCTGCTGTGTGACACCAATTTTTCCCAGCCCTTTTTCACTCGTTTCGCTTGTCCCTTTCACCGTTGCAGCCAACGAACAATACAATCTCAGTTTTTCATAAAGTCCTCGGAACAAACAGCTGAACCCAGTCAACCGTCTGCGATGCTGCCGGAGGAAAAAAAACTCTCAATGCTACACCGATCGCCATCCCCAAACTCTCACACTTCCTGGTTGTTGCCGGTGCTCACTTTTTATTACGCCATTAATTGGATTGGGAACCGAGGGGGGGGGGGTGAGTCAGTGAAGAAAACGCTACTGTCCCCGAGTTTTATAATCTATTACGGCAGCATCAGCGCAGAACGGGCAAACAGACGCCCACGCCCTCATCACCCCATCACCGATCATGACATGCTGGGATGAAAATTTTCTACCGCTCAGAGGGTGGGGATGGCCAATTTTAAATCGATTTGTTTGAAATTCAGTGATATTGATTTCTAAAAGTTCGTTTAAAAAAACATTTCACCTGATTGCCCTAGGACTTCAGTAAGGACTAAATCGAAAAACATGGCAAGTCCAATCGTTTTACAAGCTTTGCGCGCAGAATGGGTGTTTCACGGAGCTCAATCTTTGAAACCATCACGTCTCCATATTCTGCAACCGCTCTGCCGCAGTCATCAGAGGTTGATTTTATTGTCCCTATGCTCATGTTTTGGTCCAGAAACAACATATTTATATAGCAGTCACATCAGGAAAACATCAATTTAAACGATGCGTTTGATTGTTTTCCCGCCTGTCCGGAAGCAATCTATTTTTTATTGAAACGACCCAAAACCTGTCAAAACTGATTTCGTTTCGGTAGCGTCACGGGCATAGATTGACTATATGTGCCGTTGTGTAGGGTGACTTTGGGCTAACAATTCTATGACTATGCTGATGTCCTGCAATGTGGATGTCGAGTATTTTGTACATATTTTTGAGTTGATGGAATAGAGACTCAATGTCACCCCACATGACGGTAGCTGAAAAACGAGCATTGATTTCTTCTTCAACTGTTTGAACGATTCAGGATAGAAGATATCTGTGCTAGTTTCAATGGTGCCACTTATTCAACCCGTTTTTCCTATAGGACATTATGTGGCTCCCGTGTGATGACCAAGCTCAAGTGGGAGGTAGTCTATCAAATCTAACATGTTCCACCCGATTTCTATCTCTTTCAGGAACAATGTTCGCTACCAGTACACCGCCCTGGACAGCGGAATCGGAGCGCCGGATCGAAGTCCCCGGGAGCGGGCGGCACGGGATCGGGCCTTTACTGCATGTCAGGACTGGCTGCAACACTCGGGAGGCCGATACGAAGCGATAGCACACCTAGATGACATCGGCTCCCGTTCGAACAAGCACTGGTTTCTGCTGAATGATTGCACGGTAAGTGGAGCAGGTTAAATTACCGAATGCATACTGTTATTTTTGAGCCAGAGTACTGCTAAAGGGTGTATTCGATAAAAATGGCACACACACATATTTACTCACCAAAATTTTAAAATTATACGGATTTTTTAAACTTATCAGGGAATGAAAAATTGCTAATGAATTGCTCAATTGTAAAATTTGTTTTACTTCATTTTTGATCTCCCATCCTAAATGTTACGCACCATCCTTTTCACTCCATTTGCCAGTGTTTTTGTTGATTTTAAACCAAATTTTCTTCTAGTTTTAATAGTTTTGAACTTAAAATTTATTTCCGTAAATTAGCATTGATTTGTTTCGTAAACATGGATTTTCGACATAGAACAAATGTCCCGTATATTGTATGAAACATTCATATTGCTTTTTATCTGGTGAAATGTTATCCCATTACACCTTTTTGCTTTGAAGTCAGCCAATCGCTTCTTCTCTTTTGTACGTACTCATGCTGTGTTTTTACTGCTGGGATTGGCAGAATAATTTATTTATGACCATAAATAAACAATAGCGCGCTGTCGAGGTTATAACTTCATACTCATTAATCAAGGTATCATCTTGCAGACCGTCGCCCATGGCCCTAGTGAGACCAACGCTACGGATTCAGTAACAGTAACCCAAAAAATGCAGGATCGAGTCTCTGGGCAACAGTTTTCTTTCTGTTTCAACAAATGCTTCGTGCTTTTGACAGTTGCGCGTGTAGCATTAGTTACGAAGGTGGCTTGATTATGAGCAATAGTCAGTTTCTATCCAGAAAACAACCTTCGATTTCGTAATATAAATTAAAATTAATTTTCAGTGACGTTTCTTAAGCCACTATTCCATGTCCATCGAACCGTTGATTGTTCCGGATGTGATGAAAAGAATATTACACCACTTCCGTAAAATGCCTGCCAGATCAGGTTCTTCTTTGAAAATTTCGATAATTTATTCAAACATCCTCCCGAACTTAATCTGGAACTTAGACTTGGAAATGAAATATTCTTGCCCAGTAAATTGACGGAAGTCAGCTTTGAGGTAAGTTTCGTTATCCATCACGATGCAACACGATTTGGTGTGCAACTTCAAGTAAAGTTTCCGGGTGCTGGATTTTGCAGTGATGTTTTAGTTCCGGTTTCATTCTGGTTTGGGACTTTTTTCACCTTGTAAACATATAACCAAGCTTCATGGTTTTCTCCACAAAACCGAAATGAAAGCTTGGAGTTTTTAGTGACATCTCGAATTGACATGCTTCGATGGTTCTTGAACTATTGCACCACTTTCCTGGCCTTTTTTACGGTCGATTGGATCACTTTTACGGCCACTCCCTTCCTTCCTTCGGGCACTCAGACGCTCCTTGAAGGTTCTTGTCACACGAGACACAGTTTTATTTGCAATTCTAAGCGTTCTAGCGATCCATCGGTGGGACGCCTCAGGATTTTGATTGTAAGCGCATAACATTTTTTACGGACAATTTCTTGTTTCAACGACATGACTAGAACTACTGCATGAATAACTATGAAACTATGAAATGAAAAAAATGTTAACAATACACTTTGAATTTTGATTGGCTCAAATTCAAGGTTTTTTTTACAAATTCAGTTCAAAAGTTACAAAATAATTTCAGTGTGTCATTTTTTTCGAATACACACTTTAGTTGTCCCATTTACTTCTAAGGATTTTATCCTATATAGTTTCCATTCATGTGTGGGCCGAAATTAGGCCGAATGCCCTTAAGCCGAATGGGTCATTAGAATGAGTCTTGATATCGAATGGGTAATGAGGCTGAAGGGATCGTTGTAGCCAATTGAGATTTTATTCGACTGAGAAAGCAAAAAAAAAATTTCTTCTTTTTGCTTAAAAGAATGCACTCTGCTAAAATTTTAAAGTAGGAAAAGATATAAAGAAAAATTCACAACGAAGCATGTTAGCTGATTGAACGATTTGAAATTAGAAAGAACTGATCATGATTGAAGAAAATAGAATCTCTCATGAAAATTCTGAATTGAACTGACTTTTTATCATGAGAAGCAGATCAGAAGCAGATAATTTCCCATGCGAGGCTCTAGGAGTGGACAGACATGATGCTTAGGACTAACATACATCCTCAATGTGTCAAAGCTGATGATCTTAAACTAAAGCAATCCCGGCGCCGGCCCCGTCCGAAAGCAGGACAAATTAGGAAAGGGTAACATCTCTGCACTTCCACGAGAAATCACTGGAATGTTGAATGGCAGCAGTGGGTGGCACAGGGTTTGTTTTGGTAAACGCCAAGCTGTCTAGTAAAATATTTAAATATTAAAGACTGTTTCCGAAAAATATAAATACACTTTCTTTCTCAAAAAAAAAGATCATACTGTGACGATTTTTTATTATTTAATTCTTAAACATAGTGTTTTTTTTTCTATCTTCATTTCAATTTGCCTAATTCTGTGAGGGTGAGGCGAGTTCTCCCAACTTTCCTTAACACACTACTCTTAAGCTTCTGCACAGTGCCTTCTCCTACCATTTTCACCACATTATGCCAATCTTTCTGAAATTGATCAACACTATCCGCTGGTTTCATTTGTTTTCTCAGCTTCACCTTCGTCAAAGCTTAGAAAGTTTCGATAAGGCGAATCTTTGGCCAGTTTGATGGATTCATCTCCTTTGGAACAAATATGACATTGTTCCTTCTGTACCACTCTGGTGCATATTTAGAGTAATGGTAGGAAGCAAGATCAGGCCATAAGATTGTAGGCTTGTTGTGCTGTTTGATCAAAGGGTATGACATTTATCTAGCTCGCTATGCACAGAGTACTACAAGTAATGTTCTATACGTATTACCAACATCAACCAGGTTCCAAGTAGAATGAGTAATCAATGAAAACACGGCAGAATAATGGCTTAATGTATTTATTTAATGAAGAACTTCGTCTTTCAGATTTGAGGCTTTTCAGCTTCAGCCTCAGAGATCTTCAAGTTTCTTTTAACTTTTAGTATTTACTTGCGGCAAAATACAATGATAATATTTGTGTACCTGCTGATCGTTTGCACATTTTCCATCCCGATGAAGGGTTTTTAGTCGTAACGGCATTGCTGATCGACATTCCACGCATGCTTTAAAGCCATTGATTTTTTCTTGATATTCAACAACCCATTCATAGAACGATAGGCATCTGTGATCAACTTAATTCTGATTGAACATAAGCTGAATTTGTAAGCAGCACTTTTGTTTGTCCCAACCACTCCATCACAAGAGCATTTTCCGTGTAAAATGAAATGAAAATTCCATTCGACATCCATTTAAAAATCATTTTTCATGAACGATATTATGGTGAAATTGTACTTATTTTTTATTATTTTTATTATTTGAACAAGATTGATCCTCATAAAATTAAATTTGTATTTAGAGAAACAATGTACTAGAACATAGTTATTATCAAGAACAGGAGATATGATGATAAAAGTTTTATGAAGTATCTCACCACTAACATTGTACAGAACCTTTCACAGAACGTAAGCACAACTCAATATTTTCATGTCTCATACAAATACACCTGTGTGAGTACCGGAACATCCAGTAAGTATGCGTTCTGGTGGTCAAAGTTTGGCAAACGTGGAAATTTTTTTGAATTTTTGAATTCGGATATAGATCTTTGAAGTTAGCAAACAGTTCATTTAATGGTCCTAAAAGCATTTTTTTTTGTCTAGTTTCTCGTCCATCATTAGTTCTCGCACTGATTTTGTCGTTGTACTGCAATCGAAAAAATTGTTTTGCTTCTGCGTGGGCTTGTTTTTTGGATTCCGATACCGCAGTACTTGCATCTGGCAGTTTTAAAATTCCCTTGGTGATACAAAACTTCAAGGCTTTTTCAGCAAACAATTTACCTACATTTTCTATAAATTTAGTAATATATTTAAAAAAAAGTAATGTCATGCTTACTACATCCCTGTTTCATCGATAATTTTCTACATACTCCCACGAAGTGTAAGCAATGTTAAAATCTGGAACGTGCGGATTTTATGAAGCATTGAAGTTATCAATTCAGGGTCTATGCGTCACTCTCAACGAGCCATGTCCGAAACACTACGCTGCACGCCGAGCTACTTTGCACCACGCTAGCGCGTACATTACATTCGCCACTTTGACTTCGTGCTTCCATACTAACACCCAACACCGGTGGTACAACAGCAATGTCAGTGCTCGTGGTTTGGCTTTAGACACCGTGACTGGTGCTTCGGCAAACACCACAGCCGAGTGTTTCCGATTGTGTCCAATTGCAGAATACACGCGTGGTTTATTTTTTCTTTCTAACCGAGCCGTGCTTGTTAAATTCATTCAACTTATGCGCCCGTCACCCAACAGCCAAGAAAACAAACCAATAAACCAGTTATCAAATTTTAAGAATCATCCAACTAGCATTGCTGTATCGCGCATGACAGTGTTATACTGGGTGTATGTTGAGAAGCTTCCATGTGATCGTAACCCTCGGCTCGTGTATTTTTCCAAACATCGAACACGGTGTCAAAAGCAATACCGAGCGTGGCACACTCGTATCGCGTGCATTGCGTTGCGGGTTCATCTGTAAGCCCGAAACTGAAGTGGCGAATTTCAGCGACTGAGTGGTGTGTTTGCAGTCAAGTTCTGCTGTCGTGCAGAACGGTTGAGTGTTTTTACCAAGGCTGTCTCAACCACATATCGATGCACCATAGCTCATATTATTTTGGCAACTTTGGGCATCTGACAACTGAAATCGACAAAGATTTTTCATTAGAGCCTAACTGACAAACGTAAACAATTGCGTCTTCTTTGAATTTGTCGACCTTGGAAATCTTCCAATCTACCACAGCCATTTCAACGAACAAGAGTCGTATTTTATAGAATTGAAAGCTTACCTGGGTAGATTTTGTATGACGAGAAATTTACAGAAGAAGCCACTTTTTACATTTGTCAGTTAGGCCATAATAAAGATCTTTATCGAAATATTGCCAATCAAAACAAATCGGTCAATGCCAAGGCACGACGGCCAGGACAGAACAAATCAACTAACTCTTTCACACTTGTTTCGTATCATATAATGACGTGACAATGCGCACATACGAAAGTATTGAATGTTAGAAAAAACAGGTTGATGCATTCATTCTATTCATGTATTCATGTATTCGCGTGAACTACCACGAAATCCTTAATGATTGCCTCCCCCTTTATATCTTTGGCAACTGGTACCTCAGCGTCTTGATAGTATACTGGAAAATTCACTAGAACATTTGTTTCAGTGCATTGACAGCTTGGTTGAATAATTGACAAAGGAAACTCTCTCGTCGAAGCTCTCTAACACAGATGTTTTGGATTCCAAGTCGCGATAGAATATCCTTCATGCTTCCAACGTTTCTTTTCTCTGAAATGCTTTCAACCGCTGGTGATTCTCTCAAGTTTATCTCACGTTCCTGTTCAGAAAACACCATAGCCTCAGAAGAGCCATTCTGCTGAAGCCAGGTCACTTTCAAACAGCAGGATTCACATATCCGATTTAGAAGACTGGGGACGGTAGCGGATCCAGGTAGCAGACGAGATTTTATGTCACAGGATTGCAGCAGAAACGGTTCCTACTTAACCAGTTTTTTTAAATCAGTTAAGGAAAAATGCACCAAACAAACTGTCGTCAAGTTATGCAAGCAAAATGTCAATAATTGTTTTGGACAAACTCACGAACACCAAATATGTAAAAGCAACGTTAAACCACACACACACAAACACACAACGCATGCGCACAGAACGACTCCAGCCTACCTCGATTTGATGTTGCGTCATATATTTGTAAATTGCAAAACCTCGCTACAGAAAAATTGGCTACTATAAGTAGGCTAGGTCAGTAGCTCACCTAATAATTTGCTCAAAATCCGAGATTTTTACAAAACTGTTTTACACCCTAGCGAGTGAGGAGTCCATCAATTCGAGTTGAGGAAAGTGCCATTCTAATTTCTACACCACTTTCGCTCAATCAAGCCTTAAAACATCAATTTCAAAAGAACTCATGTCAATGGTGGCCTGGTTTGACAGAGAATCTCTGTTTCCATCCATGGCAAACTCGCTTTTTATACTAGAAAAAGTATAAACATCACAGACGAAGACAAAAGTATAATAATACTGAGAAAAAAAGAAACATATTCTTGTTTCATTAACTATCAAATGATTGAACTACCAACGGTGGTTGAAACAAACTAAAATTTTGAGTTATTGTTTTGGGAACTAAGCAGTTAATTCAACTGACATCCGTTTGAATTTACCATTACGTTGGTTGTTTCATTATGACAGCTTAGAAAACAAACAGATTTGTTGGTCGATTCAACCAACGCTCATGGTTTGTTTCAAACACATTTTAGTATGATTTAAACTGAATTGCTGTTTGAAAAAAAAAAGCAGAAGCAGTTAAAACAACAAACATTTCCGTTTACGATCACCTACATTTTCTCTGTAATTTCAAGAATATTTATTTGAATAAAATGCTAACTAACATTAGAAAAGTGCACATTTACATTTTTAGACTGCTCTTAGTGTAAGAAAAAACTACAAATGTAAATGCGAGCCTTTCTACTATTTTTAGGTTTTAAATACTTTCTACTTAAAGAATATTAAATTTTCACCTGCGATGAAAACATCCGCGAAAATACACATTTGGTTATTGAACATTGCACGGATTGTATTAACCTTAATTTTCGACAGCTCAGGAAGCTTGTTTACAAGGTGTTAGAATTTAAACCAAAGTAGCGAATTTTGCCATTGTCTTTTTCTGGATTGTATACTATTCGATTCAGAACATGGGGTTGAATTTTGCGCTGGTGAGTGTTTTCGGTCTATTTTACTTCTGTGGTTTAAAATACAAGCACAAAACGCCACGAAAAGTCCAGGTAAACAAGCTCGCTGAACTATCAGGAATGAATTGAATGCGATCCAACCCTCTAACTTGGACGCCATTTTGTTAACTGAAGAGAAAATTTCAAAACCAAAGCCATTATTCTGATGGACGTTCAGGTTTTGTAAATGCACGATTTAAAGAAATGCGTCCAGTTTAAGTCGACAAAATTGTGATCGCAACACTCCTTATGTTCAAATCAAACATACTGAATGTCCATAATTGATTGATTCCACTTTCTTCTAGAAGCATCTAACACAACTTTGTTTCTCCCAATTCCAGATACGTACGGACCGTCTGATGACACTGCTTCCATTACCTCCCGATTGTATTGCCTTAGAAGAGCTGCCCCCGTCGGAGTGCCCGCAAGGTATCCTGATGGAGCTGCTCGGTTCGCTGCAGCATCCGTACATTTATCCCGTGTTAGATTTAGGCTTTTTTCCTACCGAATCCCATCACTACGCGTGTCTCGTAATGCCCGTTTAATGCACGTGGCAGCCTAAAGGATCTCATTTATAAGGTAATTACGGGGTTTCTCAAGTACGCCTTCCATCTAATCCTCATTCAGCACACACACACATGGCACCATGGTGATGCGATTAATCATCACAAATGGTCGCGGGATACAGCGGGAAAAAATCCTCAAAGAGGAGCAAAAACATCATCCAGACAATCTCTGGAAAATAAATCAAGCATAATTCAAAATTCAATTTTCTTTTGTATCACGTACACCACATACCTGAGAGAATTGCGCTCATTTGTTTATGTTTATACCTATAGCCTTTTCTTTTCTTTTTCGTTTTACGCAAACCCATCATCACAGTCCCAGTGGAACGAACCTTGGAGTCGGAAGTATACACGAAAATCCACCTGCTTACCCTGTCCCAGGTACAACGATTAGGACGTCAAGTTTTAGAAGCTTTGTTATTTTTAAGGGAACGCGGTATACCGTCGCTTTGATCATTTGCATAGCGGAAACGTTATCCTCCAGAACGGTGTTGCCAGGTGAGTTACAGTAGTTGGGATTCAGAGGGGGAGCATGCGTAGCATTTGTCTGATTAACGGAGTAAATCATTTCGTGCCATTTAGAACATGGCTGAAGTAGCTGCGTTAAGGATCTCGTAGTAAATCATTTTAGAAAATTTCCACAAGGATATGCTATCAGTGGGCGTATAAACATAATTCGGTCTTCATTCCCACTGGCATTTTTCAACGTGAGGTTTTTATATTTTCAGTTCTCTACACCGAACCGTATCAAACCACAAGTGCCACCAACTTTTTGTCATGTCGTTCTAATGTACCGTTTGCTGCCGTCAATTAGATAGACATTTTCCTCTTGCTATTAGCCACTATGGTCGTGGATGGTTATTTGTGACAGTGTTGTTTCGGAAATGGGTAACCACTTTCTTTCGTGTTGTTTGTCATTCCGTGGCATCCTGTGGTCACGCGATTCTAGCTCTAGAACCAACTCTATAGCAAGCCATGTATGAAGAGCTTGTTCCGCCACTGCCGTGTTCAGGGTTCATTACACTTGGTTAGTTGGAAACGCCTTGGGATTCCCAACCAAGTAAGGCAATCTCGTTTATTTAGCAAGTGCAACTGCAACTGCTATGATAGTACTTAATGCACTATCACCACTGTCAAGTTCAATCAGTAGGAGACATTTGGCTATGCAATTCAATTGGTCCCTTTAGCTGTGAAGCGTACATATAAGATTTTGGAGTCGCATCGTAGTTTTCAAAATACGCGGTATCCAATCAATTATAGGACCAAATGCAAACGCAATCAAGCAATGCGGTAATACGCTATTCATGCTTTCATTCTTGTTCTCAACTTTGTACGTCGCGGGAAGCCCTCGAAGACACCTCATCGACCAACGTGCGCTCACGTGGATAGAACAGGGACAACCTCTATGTCTACACGTTAAGAATCGTGACGGTAATCTACTATCCGTGTGCGCGAAATATAGCATTTAAGAACTGAGTACACCACTACTGGGTACAGCCTTAATCACGGAAAACACGTGACACGAGTGAATTGTATTGGATGCCACAACCTAATGAATGTGATGAACGTGGTAACGCGCAAAGTGAGATCATTACTAAATCAAATTCAATTCCTAGAGGGATAATTAATTTACTTGGTCGGACGATGGAAGCAAATGGAAAAACGATGATATACAAAAAGTGATTGGGATAATGGAAATTCGCTCGATATAAATTAGATTTTATATTTCCCAGTACTGGACATTCGTACATGCTTTCCAACACATGTACAAGTTTGCCTTGGCGATGAATATTGAAAAGATTCGACTTGCTAACAATTATAGTTTGTCTCCAACTCATCATGTACAGGTTATCTAACTCAGCATTTACCTTACCATGAATTTCAATTCTCTTGCAGATTATCCGGCCTGGAAAACGGCCTGCTTGGACTAAGCTCCCGGGTCAATGCGGTAGTATGGGCTCGGTCGGCTCCGGATATCGATAACATCGACGTCATCTGCTTTGGCCACTTGCTGTTCGAGATGTGCGCCGGCTACGAGAGCTGACCTCACCACAGCCCACTCCAGGACATTATCAGCTTGATCTAGAGCGCTATCCACGGGTTAGCTAACTCTCCCATTGTATCTCACCTTACCGTGTCCTCCTGTTTATACCTAACCGAACCGGCAGCTGACTATTATCAGTGTCACCTTCCGAACACGCGAACAAAAAAAACAACACAAAATAAGATAAATCTTCCCCTCGATGCCGTTTGGAGTCGAAGAGAATGAATAATGACCGTTGACATTTTGATTTCACCTGATTTTCGCTTGCTAACCTATAGTGACAGATTGTGATCTAGCTGTTTCTTCATTGATTTGCTTTCTTCACTCACTTCATTCTGTGTTTTTTCCAGGTCGTCGACGTGCTGCAGATGATATTCGAATCACCAGATGGTCGCTATCAAGTGTCGAAGAACTGATTCTTTGTGATATATTTCGCAATATCGATTTAAGAGAACTGCGAGGAACATGTGTGCCTGTAAGTTTTGCCATTTAGGTAGCTTGTAATTATGTCATTCAGTTGGCTCTGATTTTTCATGATTTCTTGGTTTCAGTTTTTGTTGCGAATATTTCCCTAATGTGCATTTTTTTTACTTTGAATTTGATACCATTTGTACCAATTTTAGAAGATTTTTATAATTGATATCTTTTAACGGGTGGTAACCAAATAGCTCGATTGGAAAGTATGGCTTGGGAAAAAAAACAACAGTACAGTTCAATCTGATTTATTATATATAAACAGTTGACGTCGGTCTCCAATCCAAATCCAATCCAAATCAATCAAATCCAGTCAAATCCAATCAAATCCAGTCAAATCGTCAAATCAATCCAAATCAATCCGATCAATCCAAATCAGTCAAATCCAATCAAATCCAATCCGAATCAATCCAAATCCAATCCGTCAATCCAAATCAATCCAAATCCAATCAAATCAATCCAAATCAATCAAATCAATCAGATCAATCCAAATCCAATCCAAATCAATCAAATCCAATCCCAAATCAATCAATCAAATCAAATCCAATCCAAATCAATCAAATCAATCAAATCAATCCAAATCAATCAAATCAATCAAATCAATCAAATCCAATCAAATCAGTCGAATCCAATCAAATCAATCAAATCAATCAAATCAATCCAAAATCAATCAAATCAATCAGATCAATCCAAATCAATCCAAATCCGATCAAATCAGTCAAATCGATCAAATCAATCCAAATCCAATCCAAATCCAATCCAAATCAATCCGAATCCAAAATCGATCCAGATCAAATCAAATCAATCCAAATCAATCAAAAATCAATCCAAATCCAATCAAATCAATCCAAATCAATCAAATCAATCCAAATCGATCAGATCAGTCGATCAATCGATCCAATCCAAATCAGTCCAAATCCAATCAAATCCAGTCGAAATCCAGTCGAAATCCAATCCAGTCGATCAATCAAATCGATCCAAATCCAATCGACGATCCAATCAGATCGATCAAATCAGTCGAATCAATCCAAATCGATCAAATCAGTCAAGTCAGTCAAATCGATCAAATCCAATCCAAATCAGTCGAATCAGTCAGATCGATCCGATCAATCGCAAATCCGATCAATCATCCAGTCAATCAATCCAAATCAGTCAAATCCAGTCAAAGTCGATCCAAATCAATCGAATCAGTCAAATCAATCAAATCAATCAAGTCAGTCCAGATCAGTCAAATCCAGTCGAGTCAATCCGAATCAGTCAAGTCCAGTCAAATCAGTCATAGTCAATCCGAAGTCAGTCTAATCCAGTCAAGTCGATCAAATCCAGTCCGAAATCCAGTCCAAATCCAATCCAAATCCAATCAAAATCAATCAAATCAATCCAAATCCAATCCAAATCAATCAATCAATCAAATCCAATCAAATCAATCAAATCCAATCAAATCAATCCAAATCCAATCCGATCAATCAAATCAATCCAAATCAATCAAATCCAATCAAATCCAATCCAAATCCAATCAATCAATCCAAATCAATCCAATCCAATCAAATCAATCAAATCAATCCAAATCAATCAAATCCAATCAATCAATCCAAATCAATCCAAATCAATCAAATCAATCAAATCAATCCAAATCCAATCAAATCAATCCAAATCAATCAAATCAATCCATCAATCCAAATCAAATCAAAATCAATCCAAATCAATCCAAATCAATCAAATCAATCAAATCAATCGAAATCAATCCACATCAATCCAAATCAATCCAAATCAATCAAATCAATCCTAATCCAATCCAAATCAATCCAAATCAATCCAAATCCAAATCCATTGATAATAAAATGGTGTAACAATCAACTTTAAATGCTAATTAAGAAAAACAAAAAAGAATGCCGTACGGGCCACCCCAAAGTGTGATGGTGGTTTTCACTAGGAAGACCAAGTAATTTGTGATAACATTGAAAACTGACACTTTATAGCCACACAGTATGAATGCTGCTGGGTCACTCATAAAGTGTAATAGTGGTTTACTATATTTGAAAAACAAACAATGTTTAAGCTTCACTCAATAGCTACTTGATGAACCGATTTAAAAAAGGAAAACAAAACAGGAAGAATGATGTTCGTGCTTTTCATAACCTCAAACGTAAGACTTAAGAAGGACGACCGAGAACCTCGGCAAAGCAAAAATAAAAATCCTTGGCAACATTGCTCCGATTAGCACAGTAAGGGCTGCATACTGTGAAAAGCGCCCTGGTACTACACAGGCTCCGTTTGCGATTAGGAGTTTGTTAGACCCCTTTACCATTCATTCACTAACACGGTAAACCAGAGTTCGCTTAACACCGTGAATTAGGGATCACCTGTATGATGAACTTCTACCATTGTTCGGTAGTGCTATTCGTAGTCTTCCATAGGTCTTAACGACTGCGGTGACTACACCTACAAAGCTTCTCTAGGCTGTCCAATTTTAGAAACTAATAAAGACTATACTCGAAAAAAATGAGACACACAAAATTGGTCGCCCAAAATTCTTTTTTCGTTGGATTTTCTTCAAACTTTTAAATAATACACAACACAATTATGATAAGGTTTTTATATTATTCATTTCTTGGGCCGAATGCCCGTACGTTGCACTTGGCACCACTTATAAGGTATCGAGTAATAGTGGTTCCGACTTCTGTTCCTTCATTCAACCACTGTTTCTTCTAAGCCTGCTCGTTTTCAAGTACTTTAGGTGTTGTACAAAATTTGGTCTTCACACAGAACAAAAAGGTTCCTGAAAATGAAAATGGACCGAGAACTAGTTTACGTTTTCAAGATTTTTACTTTTAAACGTTATTTAGTTCATGATTACGTGATTCAGCTCACGATGTGTTTCTGCTTGTTCTCGAGTTTATGACTGCAGTTCACAGGTCTGAGCGAGGATTTTTTCCGTGCATGATGGCCCAAAAATTCTCAAATGGATGAAGTTCCGGCGAGTTCGGCATGTCGAAGAATTTTGGTACAAAAAAACATTGTTAGCTCTGTCAAATAAGGTAGTCAATTCCGGTCAAAATAACGTTCCACCGGTCCGTGAGACCGCAGAAAGAGCGACGGGCGCTTCTGGAGGCACTCGTCACGGCAGATTTGCTGATATGTGTTACCCGGCGTGATGTATGGCTGGCTCACCTCTGCACATCCACATATGCCCTAGGTGAACGTTGGCCAAGAACACCAAGAACGTTTTGACGAATTTGTCCACCTTCTTACCTCCTCACTTCACCTCCACTTTACCACTTTACTTCCTCAGGAACGGCCCGTCTATCACAACGCACCTCTGTTTCGTTAGCCAATTTCGGTACAACTTCCTGGAGCTGGTTTTGGCTCCCGTTTTTTTTATTCGTTCCGATTTAATACAATCTTGTAACGGTGGAGGAACTTTTTTCTTTTTCTTTTTTATTGAAAAACAAGATGAAAAGCATTGGAGGTTTGGTCGACGCTAGATTGAATACCTTCCTTGGCTTCACAGGATCAGCTGTCTTTGGCTTTCTGTTGATGTAAGACCGCTGCTGCGTCATCTGGATCTCCTTAAAAGACTTCATCACCCGGTACACATCGAATGATGGAAGCCCAGGTGTTTTCCAATCCATCTGTGCGACGCAATCGGATTTTCCACGACGGTGCACATAATTTTTTGGCGAATTTGTATTTGTTTCGATACTATCTCAACAACTACTAAACAGATTGTGAAGATTTTTTTCCAACGTTTATATTACACTCTTAACTTTCAGTAAAAACTTCATTATTTTTTATCTACACGCTTAAATCTTTCAAGCTTGTGTTTCATTTTTTTCGAGCACAGTCTTTAAGGCTTAATTAACTTCCTATTCAACCAAACAGTCCCTCAAACGAAGAATTGCATAACAGCATGGCAAAAAGATGCTCATACTTTTGTAACCCTACTTGTTTAGGCTTTTCTCAAAACAATCAATATACTCTGATGTTGAAATCGTAACTCCGAATTTTAGGAATGCACGAATTTCAGAAACAAAACTGATTTCGCTTGTCGAACTATAAAACAAAATGTTGCAGCACTGCAGCATTCAAGTGGTTAAAATTTCCGTCGCGAAATGTTCATGGGTTTTGAGATTTGTGTTGTTAAAAAAGAGTAATGATGATATTAATCTGTTCATAATTGCGGTTTTTTGTGAACTCAATCAATTGTAGTTTGTAATGTTTGTAACATTTGAAAAATTAATAATAATAAATGATAAATGAATGTCTAATTAAAGCTAATCTTAAATTTTTGTTCTGAAATTTGAATTTTCGTTTCATATAATATATTTGATTGCATATTTGAAAAAAAATATTATGTTCTTCGTTTGATATTCTTATACAAAAATTCCACCGATAAAAGTTATACCGTATTGCAGTACTTCGTCAAAATTGAAAATTGAACTGAAAGGGTTTATATACTTTTTAAGACTAGTCTTAACATTTATAAATTTTCCAATGGTATATGGCCCAACGTAAACAATGTTCTCTATTGAAATTGAAGCGTAGAAAAGTTACCGATTCATTGGTGCAAAAATTTTGAACGTATTTTGAAAATATGACTTAGATATTAATGCTCAAAACCTGACCACTTTTCGTGACGGTCGCAATGCGATTTTTTGTTTAAATTGTACCCCAGTATGGAAAACAAACTACGTCAAAAACATTTTTGAAATTAAAAAAAATGATTTTGCGGACCACCCTGACATACAAATGGTCACCCAAATCACGAGATATGAGTCTAATATTTTTTGATAAAGAACAACTTTACCAATTTTGACAGTGTTCTGAGACTCGTTATAAGTTTTTTTGTGGAATTGCTGAATAATTAGATATGTTTCTATCACGTTCTCCTACCACAAAATCTTAATATTAATCTTGTCAGTTTTACTCTTATGTTAATCAAACCGTTATCAAATTGAGATGTTCTGATATTTAATTTCAATCATGAAAACTTACTATTGGATTAACATTTTGTCTACTCGGGTTAAACCAATAGCGTGTTCCTTAGTTATGTCGACTGATGTTAAGCTGTTCTCCCACTTGTCAACTTGTGTTATTGTTGCGAGTGATTGTTATAAAAGAAGTGAATGTTGGAAATGCTTTATCAGCTATCTAAAAAAGATGAACTTTCGAGCCTGGCTAGGAGCTGGTGCTAGGAGAAAATTATTCACTATGCAAGAAAATAAAAACCGTTGAACAACTAGTTTTACCCAAGTAACAGTTTTAGTTTTATACCAGCCGTATAGCACTCCTCCGAGCTTTGTTGATAACACTACAGAGAATACACAAAATGATCGAGACACGCAAATTTTTGATCCACATTGTGGTGCTCTAACTTCATGAAATATTATCCTATTTGCTTATTATGAAATATGAATTATGAAATGAAGAGTTAACCGCATCCGGGACCCTTTACCAGAACCTGTTTCAAGGAAATGTCCATATGTCAGTCAATTTAAGACCGATTCTTTAATCGACATTTCATACGCTTGATAAATTTCGTATATTTTTTCGTCTTTACAAAATTAAAACAAATATATTGAAAAAAAATAATCATGAATTTCCTGAAAATTGCTGGAATTCAATAAGGTTATCTGGAAGAATGCCAAAATTGATCTCCGATATACAATTCATTTGCATTATATTTGAAATTTATTGCATTTATTTTTCCACACTTCAATTATTTCTTATATTTCAAAATAACGATTGGAAAAAATCATAGTTATGCCTAAAAAACAAGACACAATTATTACTATAAAACTATTTCGTCATGTGTATTGCCGTTTTAAAACCACATGACTTCCCTCAATGCCAATTTTCCGTTTAATGCCTTGACTGGAAGCAAAATTGGTTTCAAAATGCTTGTTAACTGACCCATAATAAGGGAACGTCCCTTAATTACGTCACGCAAAAAGTTATTTTTATAAACCCCCCCCCCCCCCCCCTTGTCACGTTTTTTGTATGGACCTAAAAATTTATTTGTATGGATCGTGACGTTTTCCCATTCCCCCCTTAGTGAGTGACATAATTAATGGAACTTCCCTAAGATAAAATGAAAGTGTTCTGAAAACGAATTTCAAAACAGCATTTTCATAAAGTCAAAATAAACGAATCTTCGAAAACAAGCCCATAAGATCGTTGTCAGCAATCTGTGTAGGTTCTCATAACCCTGACTAAAAAAAAAGGTACATATTGGCACCTCTTGGTGCTGGAATAAAACCAAATTGATTTCTAGTGGCTTTCATAAAACTTTAATAAAACTTAATAAAACTGAATGGTTTTAGCAATCACAGTTTAAACTAAACAATTAATTTTCTGCGTTGTCTAATACACATAAAGTGAATGCTAGATTTGGCAGAAATTAATGGGATATTTCATGTAAATTTAAGCCAGATAATCAGAACCTGAATCTAGTCTGTTGTATGAAAGATTGCGAACATTGTTGTATGACGCATGCAAGATTACAAGCGATTTCGTTGTTTACACTTGCTTTGGCTTGAAATTAAACGAAGGGAAATTGTACGCGCCTGTTAAAATTCATTATTTTTTTCGGTGATGTTACTTGGGTAGTTTACTCTAAACGATAATGAAAAATGTCTATTTTATTATACATCAACTTTTTTTAGGTGTAGCCCTACTGTTAATAATAAAACAAAATCTTCTTTAACACCACATTGAATCACATACTAATATTTCTTCCTCTCTTCTTCCCACATGTAATCACCGAAACCTTACGCACGTGCTTTTCGGACCGGATAGTCCTTCAAACATGGTTTGAGTAGCTCTACGTTGAGTCTGTTGAACGCCGTGCGGAGACGACAGGGTGCGATACTAAGTGGATCATATAGCGAAGGCAGCTCGCCGTGCACTCCACCGTCGACGCCACGTGAGCGAAAAACCGGGTGTGTAATTTTTGTCTAACAGCTTCTGTCTACAACGAAAACAAAAAAGCTTTGAACATGCAAAATACCTACCTACAATACCCCCCAAAACAAACCTCACTTTTCCTACACACGACTACACTTCTTATATTATGTGGCACTTGGTTCGGTTTAAACTTCTTTCTCCTGTAGTTCTTTTTATGTTTGTGTTTAATACGTGAAAAAATCATTCCCTTCGTAAAACCGAAGAAAAACCAGCACCGTTTATGTTCTTTTCTTTTACGTCCGGGAAATGAAGAGGAGAAGCATTTTATGTTATCGCCGTTACACGACTGTTTGCTTCATCTGTAAATGAATATCGAGAGCTTTCTTCGTATTCTTTTCCATACTGACACACTGTATCTTTTCTTTCTTCTTTCCTTCGCCTTCATTCAAACAAACCAAAATGCGAAAAACCGTCTTTATCATCCGATGTTATGCCAATTTTCGCACTGCCACACTCTCTCAGTGACAACGATGATTTTGCTGAAGATGATGATGATTATTGGAAAACAAAGTCCCACACCCGCAGCAAGCAAAAAACAATGTAGCACTCGTATAACAGCTTTCTCGCTACCGAGCAGAAAGTTAAATTCCGAGGAAGGAAACAGAAGCTTAAACGATTACGTAGCACAAAACGGGTGGGACAGCCAGGGTAGCCACCGTCACCGCTTCCTTATTGCAATGGTTGTCGTTGAAGTCATAGTTAGTTTGTCGTACATAGCAGCACATTCTCTGTCTCTAAATTTGTTAAATCTTATTTAATGTCTATCCTTCGAGCATCTCACTGAAATCGATCATGATCTAGGTAAAGTTCAAAATGACACTGCACAATGGGGTGAAAAAATTGCAAAAATGCAATAATTGTTCACAACGCGGCAGTCAATCAAAACGATTCATTTAATTCATAATTACGAATCAGGCTTAAATTAATAAAAAAAAACACATTTTAAAAAATCTAGTCTAATTCGACATACTTTGAAAAAAACAAACAATCCAGATTTACTCAAAATATCCCATTCCGAACCCCATCGTGCACTGGTGAAAATTTTCTTGCAAAAAATGTCACATTCATCAACTTTTCCCCCTTGTTCTAGATTGAGAGGCCATAACGTTGATAGGCAGTTGTTAGGATCGTAGAAACAAACGAGAAACTAGATTAATACTTAAGTCCCCACCTCCTCCCGGTCTCAAGCATTTCAAACAAGCTAAGCTATTAACCAGCGCCTAGCTGGCACAGTGCAGAGTAGGCCCAATAAATAAGATACACTCGATTCGCGGCGATTCGGGTTTCAGAAAAGTAAGTAACCATTTTCCTGTGCTCTTGTTTTTCCGAAAAGTTTTTGGTTTATTTGATTTCTTTTTGGTTGCCATTTACCTGTTTTGCCACAAAGCTTGTCGCCAAGAGCTTGTAGGAACAGTTTTCCTGTCCAATCGCAAGAACATCAAACAGTGATCAACAGTTTACGAGTTTAGGTATCTCATTGAATCTGTTCTCCTCCAACCGCGGTCAACTAAGAAACATAGAATCTTAGTGGTACAAATTAATATGAACATATCATTATTCACCGAGAAAAAAAAACACGGCATAACATTCGATTGATAAAGGCAGTGCACTCTCCTCGAATAAACAATACATAATGAAAAATAAGCATTTATGAAATCCCATATATTTAAAAAAAATAACTCAAGTCCTAAAACTAACTAGTCCCAATTACTCAGTGTGATAGAATAGCTTAAATCCCGCCTCTCTTCAAATGACATATGCATTTTGTGTTTCATAAGAATCGATGTCCTAGCAAACAAACAAAAAACAGTATAGAGAGACCTAACCTCAAAAACTCATCCAAGCAAAACAGAAATAAAACCCAACCATTAATCATCCATGATCATTGTAACCGGTAACTGGTACTGCATGAAACACCATCCAAGTGGAATCAAACATCTGCATCATCGATTATGTTCTAATTATTATGTTCTTTTGTTTCCTAAACTTTTCTTAGCAACCATCATCAAGCATATTATGACGAGTTTGATTTTAGACTGGCCTAACCTATTGATGAAACAATTACTTGAAACTGTGCTTTCTATAAATGTATTGACAAAAAAATAATTTGGAATGTCATTAACTTCAACGAACATCAGCCGGTTGTGACAAAAAAAATTAACAATTGGTAAGAAATAATAGGATAAATATTTGCCTTTGAATAACCCGTATGCTAGTGAGTGAAAGTAAATGCTAATAATTAGAAAAAAAACGAATTGTTTAGTTAAGTTCAACCAAATGGTTGATAAAGACTGGATTCGAAAAAAATTAGACACACAAAAATGATCACCAAAAATTCATTTTGAATCGAATACTTCTCAAATTTTCAGGGATTAAATAACTATATATCAGCTGCTATGTTTTGGCATAATTTATTTATTGAATTTCCTCCCCCAAGCTAAATGCTCGTACATTTCTCTTAACACTGCTCATGAGATCTTGGGCGAGGCTTTGTCCATCTTCCTTGAACAATTTCTCCCAGTTTTTCTTCAAAGCTTCATCGGTTTTGAATGTTTTCCGCTTTTCTTCAACTTCTTCTTCATTATCGCTCAAAACTTTTCGATCGGACGAAGTTCTTGTGTATTTGGCGGGTTCGCCTCCTTCGGGACCGCATTAACGCCCTTCGCTTCGTACCAATCCATTACGGGCTTGGCGTAATGGCACGAAGCGAGATCCGTCCAGAAAAGCGTGGGACCACGGTGAGAGCAGAGGAAGGGCAACAAGCGCTTCTGCAAGCATTCCTCTCGATAAATCTGCCCGTTTATGGTGCCGGTTGTAACGAACGGCTTGCTGTACCGTCCGCACTCGCAGATCGCCTGCCAAAACAGGTACTTCTTCGCGAATTTGTCCATCTTTCTCTTCCGGAACATTTCCGGAATATCCATGCGGACGTACCGACAAAAAACTCCAGGCCAGGGATTTGTTTGGTGTCCGCCTTGATATATGCTCGTCGTCCATGACGAGACAGCCTGGCTTGACCAGCCACTCACGGTACAGCTTCCGCGCACGCAATTTGGCCACCGTGTTTTGCTTGTCAGTCCGGTTTGGCGCCTTTTTGACCTGAAAAACACGTAGCCCAGCCTGCTCCATGGACTGCTGGACGAACCACTTCAACGCATTGACCTTTTTGGCCACGTCTCGGGTGGAAAGGTTCGGGTTATTCTTAAAGTACTGCCTTATCTTCCGCGCCTTCTCTGGGTATTCCGTTTTCGGGTTTCGACCGCTTCCAGCGCGCTGCTCGATGGTCTTTGTCTCCTGGAACATCTTCACAACGCGGGACTCGGTGGAATGGTGGATTCCAAGCCTTTTGCCGATCCATCTGTACGACTGACCAGGATTATCGATCACCGCGCCCAAGATTTGCTGGCTTAACTCTTCTTGTTTCGAATGCATATTGAAAACTACTTGACAGATCGCAATAAAGTAAATTTTGCACACATAAACATAACACTCTATACTAGTATTACCCAAAATTTCATTAGTTTTTACCCACGCGCTAAAAAGTTACACCAAAAACATAGTGTCGCATTTTTTTCGAGTCCAATCTTTATTGCTCTTATTTTGCGTGTTCTGATTTTGTATGTTCACTTCGAAGGGTACAAGAAATATGTATTTATTATCGTTTCATATTATTTTTGATTGCAACAAAATAAGCTACAACAAACGTATGACTCAAGCCAAGTATGGATCAAAGATTTGAGGGTTGACACGTTGCATTTTAAATGGACAATTAGAACATCAGGAATATTCGTTAATTGAGCAAATCGTTGAACCTTTCATTTCAAGAACACATTTTAGATAGTCGCTTGGTAAACCAAACCCAGGAAATTTAATAAGTCATCCAAGGATATCCCTGAAAACGGAAATGTATGCTTGGTTTGAAAATAATTCACAATTCCTTTTTATAATACCCAAATAGGGGAACTTCTGTTGACTTTAAGTTCTGAACTCCGAAACAGGTTGGATGATCTTATGGGCAGAACCACTTTACGCAAAGCGGACAATATGAAAAAACGGATTTTTTCGGTTATTGAAATACGAAAATCGATAGCTTTCCTTAGTTTAATACTCAAAGTTGTTCCGGCAGTTGCCAGAACTTGTACAACCCAACAATTTTGTGATCGCATCTGCTGTCATCTGCTCCGACGAACAGTACAAGAAATGGTGGAACGGTCAAAAATTGGTCAAACATGATTAAGTGCACACATATTAGTTTATTATTTAAATGATTAATCTCTAGTTCTTTTTGAAGTTCATCGTCTACGAAACACATGAAAACTATTGGACCACGCTTCCGATTTTCCTAATGCGAACTGTCGCACAGTAGCACAATTCTGAAAAAAGACGATCAAAAACATGTACACCCTTTTGTCATCATTTTATCGAGTAGGTGTCTTGAGAAGAGTTGCTCATAATGTTATTCCACATCTTTGAAAAAACACGCCTAACCTTTCAAAAGGGCTTAACTACACTTCCAAATTTTAACTTTTTCTAACAAATTCTAACTTGTTGTCTTTGACAAAGTTGTAGAGCAGGTAATTTTGTGAAAAGTTGTTGAAAACATTTAGTTTCTAGCCTAACGTTAAAGATATATTAATGGTTTTCTTTCAGCACTACCTTTAAAATGTTTTTTTTTATATAATTAGTACTTTGTTCAAATTTGACGATTTCAATATGTTCTAAGAAATTGTAGAAAACAACAATGCTCTCCGATGACCACATTTTGATATATGGTGATTGAAGTGTCTGTATGACGTCATAATCAACCGCCTCAAAAAGGATGCGATTCGTGAAATAAATCAAAATCTGCACTGAAAGAAAAGTGTCCGAAATTTAATAAGAAAAGAAATGAAAGTAAACGCAGCGACCTTGATGATAAAAAAAAGTATTAAATTTTATTTTCTAATGACAAAACTCTTAAAATTATGAATTTAACACGAGACGTAGTTCATGTTTGTGAAAAGCCGGCTAACGCAAAAAAAGATTTCGTGTAAAAGTATGTCTCCTATACATCCGAATTTGACGAAAGATGTGTTTGATTGAATTCATTTTCGCATCTCTTTCAACTCATTCTTATGTGCTACAGGATGCTAGCATGTGTCGGTCTCAGGAGACAGAAATTAACCTGTCATTTTGTTAGTATGTAGTCTACACACCTAAAAAATTTGATAGTATTCAGTAATATTTTAACGAATTTTCAACAGCTGAACGTTTGGTAATCCGATTTAACGGATTTCGATCAAATTTGACAAGCTCCGGTAATTTTTTACCGGAATAATGTAAAATTTCACCGAAATTCGGTAAATCGGATTACCGACATTCAGCTGTTGAAAGTTCGGTAAAAAAATACCGAATACTGTAAAAAAATTTGTGTAGTGTGTAGCTTCGAGAAAAACACTGAATTACATTACTAACCAAATCAAACATTTTCTCATTTGCCATTTATTCAAAGTATCAATCCGGATTTCTTGTGTACATCTTGGTAGAAAAAAATCTACGTCAGATTTATTCTGAACTATAACGCTGATTAAAGACACTTGCAAGTTTAATAAACTCTGTGTTAGAATTTACTTAAGTTCAAAGCCAGTTCCTTAGTAGCTTTTTAAAAGTTGAATTTTATTTGAAATGCGGAAGAAACTTTTCATTCACTTTCATATGGGTAATAAGTGTGTTGGGGCAGATTTCCGATTTCTGGTGAAATTTCTTTGGCCAATAAATCAGGTATTGGTTGTAAAGTAGCTCTATACTAGAGCTGCTGCTATGTCCCACTAGGCATCACTTTTCCTTTATGAGAGTTACTTTTAAATTACTGGGGAATGGACTTTATTCGCACTTTTAACTTGTAGAAATACAATTTAGGAGAACCTATTGGTATCTAATACTGGATTTGGAATGAATTTATTTAATTATTTGAGTTCAAAAGAAAATTTTTCGCCTACTACGACAAGTTCAGACTTGAATCCTATCTCACACATGTATAGCACTACTACTATCTTGTGCTAAATTCGGTGGATTCGGTACGAATCTTTATAGACACACTAGGAACTACTTGAGAATCAACAAAGTGTTTTATAAACTTCATAGAGAATTATGTTCTGAATATATGAAGAGTATCGTGTTAATCATCACGGAAACTAATTATAAACTAACAACTTTAGATTGCGAACACTAATAAAGCACATTTATTTAATAGTGTGTTTGTGAAATAACAACATATTCAAAAGCAAGCAAATAATAGAGAATACAAAAATATTGCTTATATATACAATTGTAGAGTCCAAATTAGTTTATTTTTAGCAACAAATTTAATTTGGACAGAGAAACGATGCAATCCGACACGGTTTGTGATTCTTGTCGATTTAACTCTTCATAATACGATGTACAGAGAACCGAATTGTATGCAATTTCTACCTTAAACTGGACACACAAAACGACTTCTGTTTAGCTAAGCTTGGTAGTCATCAACTTTCAAGAGTCAAGAGTCAAGATATATAATCATAATTGAATTTTTTAAACTTATTATTTAAAAATTCAAAAACTTTAAAGTTGAATTCTTAGATCAGCACTGAATGACATTTTTACTTAGGATCATCCCGATTTGGCGCACGATTTCGTCATTGACTCAGACCTTTTCTCTAATGGAAGATTGCTTCGTAAATTTCTTAAGACTTTCAAAAAAATGCAATTTTAAATAAATTCGACTGTTCAAAAACATTTACCTCAAGAAGCAGTTCGATGGAAAATATAGAATTTTAAAAATTTTGGCTCGAAGACAGTTCTAAGATCAATAATGCAATTATTTATTTTTAATATTCGAAGATAAACTAATTTAAAAAAAAAACCTCAAACAGCAT
Organism: Aedes japonicus; assembly: GCA_034211315.2. Classification (NCBI taxonomy): domain Eukaryota; kingdom Metazoa; phylum Arthropoda; class Insecta; order Diptera; family Culicidae; genus Aedes; species Aedes japonicus. Next base: position 46,118 of record JASCZW010006720.1, read on the forward strand.
AACAGATTGAAAACGAGAATTTGTTTCAATCTAGCAAAGTTAGCTTGTTCAAACATGTCCAAATCGGAAATTAAATCAGTAAGTTTTGGAAATTTCTGGAAAGGCCGAGTCTGTACGAGTATGAACCGGAAATCCACAATTTACAATCGCTATAACATTTAGTATAACTTTGCTCATCATCAAGCTCAAATGGGCCGAAGAATTCAATAGAGAAATTAAACAATTCGTCATCACCACTGACCTATTTTCGAACTGACCTTTATTTTCCACTAATTAACTAACATAATCATCTTACACCCCTTCTACTCTTCATCAAAAACTACAATTGGCATCGCAAAGTAACTATCATCGGTTAATCGAAACCAAACCGTGCCTACTATTGAGTTTCCGGTGAAATTCAACCCTACAAACCCATCAGTCCTTTCCGATGTCCAACCCACGCAAACAATCGCGAATCGACCTCAACCGTTATATGTAACTTCATTGCATTTTCTAAAAATAACTCCCTCCCAACCTGTAGGCGTGCTTCATCCCGGTGTCTGAATGTTTGCTTTTCTTTATTGCCCAATCATGAGTATCAAATAGCACTCTAATGGCCTTGTCAAGTAGCACTTAGTTGTTGTGATCTATTTATTGTCCCGTATATACTTTCAATTATCGGTGTTATAATATTACATTGCTTTGATCCCTTATCCTCGACATCCACACTAGCATATCCAGCTACAGTATAACACCCCAGCCATAATATGACCATAGCATTGAAAGTAGACTTGAAACATAATCCAGATCTATATGTTGGTGAGCCCTGCTACGTCAGGGCTCATCAGTGAGTGTGAGAATAATGATACCAGCTTATGTTGTGTTTTTATCTTTTCTCTTTTCTTTTTCTGGTTCTTCGTTTGTTGCCAAATAATCAATATCAACAACATCATAACCAAATATAGTGACGTAGAATCCTCCGATCTGTCTAGTAGTGATTCCGAAGATCTGTTAGATGAAATAGTTATAGCATCAGCCCGTATCGACGACCTCGCCCATTACGACCCACTGAGCTCGCCGATACATTATTGTGACAATAACGTTCAGTCGGACGATAACAGCAATAGTAATACAATCATTCGTATAGATTCGATCGAGTCCCAGGGCTCAACGTCGTCGTCCGCTGGCTCGATACAACTGCAGCAGTTGAATCCATCGTCAGCGTACAAGAACCTCAAGTCACGCCGTATGGAGTACAGCCGCCGGGGAATGATCCTCGGACTGAGCAATCCTTCGCAGGATTCCGCCTTTGGTTCCATGACCGACGGCGAATCGTCCCGAGCGTCCAGCTTTAAACTAAGCAGCTTTACTTCAATGAATTCACCGATTGACGAAGGAGTTGAAGATATTCTGGCAGAGAATGAAACAGAAACCATCGCAACCACCATGGCAGGGCTTAAATATATCGACTCTGCAGGTTCCTCACCATGTCACGATCATCAAGCGAACATTTCACCTAGAGATATGCAGCCCGGTTCGTCATCTTCTCGTGACATCTCGCCGAACCATTCGGCTCGATACCTAGAACCTCCAAAACTAGTGATAAACAATCATTCATCTACAACGACCAACGCCTCGCTATGCTATACATCATCGCCACTCCGTAAATGTGCCACAACGGAAGTGTTCTCACAGAAATACAGGGTATCTTCGTTTGAAGACATGTCCTATACATCCCGTTTGGCCAATAAATCCATAAAAAATAGCACTCGTAAGATTTTCCGCTCGTTCGAAGAGGAACGCCGTATCGATTCCGCTTTTATGCCCATTGACACCAGTTCAACCAGCATCAGCAGTCGACTAAGTCATCATCAGCTACAACCTAAATCACGTCAACAGTCAACATCGACGCTTCATCATCAGCTTTCGTTACCTCCAACGCTAACGCCGACATCTCCCAAGCAACTCATAGCTCCCGCTCAGTACAATCAGCTAACGAGGAAGAAGAATGCTTCGTTCCAAAATCTGCAAAGTCTAGCAGCTCCTCGGGATAAGACCTACCAGTGGCGAAACAAGCTTATCAAATCCAACGAATGTTTGTTCGAGACATCTTTCAACATGTCGCCCTCGTCAACGACTCAGAGTGACATAGATCGATTGCTGAGTCACGGCAGCTCTACAAATGAACTTCCCACCACTTCTGCTGCAGCGGAAATTGAACGATTCATTCTGACCCCCGAACCGGTAGTCATGAATCCTCGACGAACACGTGCCGATCGGCAGCAACTGTTCAGTTTGGCTAAATTCAAGCACAGTACCATCCTGGACAGTATCTCGCTGGAAGACTTCTCCGAGGAAGGAAAACGAGAAAGCGATCCAACCACTAGCAGTATGTCGAACTGTTCCTGGGATGATCGTACCGAAATCGAGGCCAAAAAGTTGGAGAACTCCTCTACCGATGATACCAGCGATCAGGACAGTAGCAGCGTCACAGATTCGCTACTTCGATCTCCCATCGTTAAGCATGACCAGCGCAGCATCCGCAGTGGCGGAAGTGGCAGTAGCAGCGCGTCCGAAGTTCGGAAGTTTCTCGACGACACTGCGGGCAGTGATGGAGGCTTCGGCAGTGGGAACGAGGAAAAGACACCCCTTCTCGAGGGTATGGAACTGTCCCCCATCTCACCAACTGAGTCGGAACAAATGTTGTGATAATATAATAGTAGCGCCGTAAACTATTTTTCTACAGATTTTAATTCTGTTCAATATGAGGTATTAGTCTAGGGATGAAGAGGAATTAATAGAATCAAATCTAATTTTAGGTGAACGAATAGCTCCGGTTCGGAGAGCCCCGAAGGAAGAATGAAAAACGTTACTCACAACGGAAGAAAAAGAGAGAGATAGAGCGAGAGTGGGTAATTCACGATGAAAATACAGGTCTTTTAGGGAAACTTTTAGTCAAATATTCTCCGAATATTAACCGAGTATAGTGGCAGCAGATGAAAATTCGCAAATCGAAACATATTTGTTCATCGACGAACACGGTAGCTCAATTTTAACAAACACAGTCTCTTCACATAACACAATGTAGGGAACGAGTTTTAACCGAAATGACGACCATAGTCACTCGAACAAAAATAGTCAACTAAACTTTCCAATTTTCCCAAGTACAATTCTATAGAGCAAAATCACTAGCTGAAGAAAGTTAACTGAGATTAGAAGAGACTTACACTAGAGAATACTATTTCCAAAACTGAATTCCTCGTTTCCGTTGCGTAGTGGATAAGGAGCGGGTTTCGAGGCGATGTAAATTGAACGGTGGGTTCTTTTTCATGAGTTGGTTGAGAATAGTTATAATCAGATAGATCTCACCGGAGATTGTTGTTGATAATTCAGTCTTCAAACAGTCCCCTGTGATGTTAAATTATGCATTTTTGTCCCTACAAAAGATATTCACCTCGTTCTTTTTGAAAGGAACAGCACGAATACAGTTGGACTTCAAACAATTGCGCACCAGTGCAATGCAATGAAAATCACCGGTTAAATAACAATTTCGAAAAAAAGAAATTTAACTTGAAAAATAACAATCACTATGCTGCGGGAAAAGACTTGACAGCTTTCGAAAACTCAACCGACCGCGGGCAGCGCTTGCTAAGATTTTACTTGAAAGGGTATTTTTACAATATGTTCAAAAACACGTTTTACATATAGACACTGCACGCAAAAAAACCACAGTAGGAACTACCATTTCGAGGGTTAATTAAGCGCAAACACCAACAATTTTCAGCCGACTATAAATGCTTTTGATTTTATCATACCTACGATTATATCAACCATGGTGCTGTTGATATCAATATGAGGTCTGTCAAATATACCAAAAATGTCAAAACCTTCGACATACCATAAACGTAGTAAATTGACTGAAATTTTATGGTAGTTTCAAAGATAGGCATAGTCGGGTAAAATGGTACTTTTTAATACAAGATTTTTTTCTGTGTGTATATGGTCTAGACAACGCAAAATCATACAAACTGCCAACTCTGAAAAATGTCATAAATTTGAGCAATTGATTTGGCACCGCTTGTATTTGTACAAACTTGAAGTAAACAGCGCAATAGGCTAAAAAAAAAGATTAGGTTTCGACGTTGGTAGTTTGTTTTGATTCCGTTTGAAGATATTCATTAAAAAGCATAGTGAAAAGTGCCGTGTAAAAAATGAATTGTTTGGAGCAAAATTGTGGCAATAACTCGCGATGTGAAGTGAATTCTGTGGGTTTCTTCCGGTTTCCAAAGAAAGATAATATAAGGCATTCATATTCTTGGAAGCCATAGGCTGTGCAGTGTAAATACAAAATACTATAATTTGTTTTCTCCATTACTAATTATAACAAATATATCCAGTTACATTTTAATTACATTTGCTGAATGTGGAAGTAGAAAACCCTTATTTGTTTATAATTGTCTCTGGTCAAAACAATACTTGCTCCATTAAAGTGAATCAAAAGTTGGCAGTCCGTTTGGCTGCATTTTTTGACAGGTCGTTTGGCTGCATAAGACAATTCAAGCAAAACAATGCATTAGGTCCTAAGTAACAATGAGAGACTCTCTTTGTCGACTTTCTCTTTGGGCTCCTACGGCTATGTAGAAACATGTTCAACTATTTTCAACATACAGTACGGTAGTATAAAGTGTGATTAGGGATTCAATACGTTGAAAACATCACCAAATCGTTTAATAGACAAGCTATTAACCAAAGAGAAAGTCGACAAAGAGAATCTCTCATTGTTACTTAGGACCTAATGCATTGTTTTGCTTGAATTCGACACAAATTTTTCACTAGGGCCTAACTGACAAACGTAAACAATGGCTTCTTCCTTAAATTTCTCGTTATTGAAAACTCGCCTAATCAATCCACCACGATCATTTCGAAGAGGAAGTGTTCACCTATCCGATAGAATTGGAGGCTTACATGGGTAGCTTTTGTGCCACGAGAAATTTACGGAAGAAGCCATTGTTAACGTTTGTCAGTCAGGCCCTAATTAAAATTTTGTGTCGAATTGTTGTCCGGTCTATAGATCATTGCACGATGGCTTCATCAATGCAGTTTTGACAGTTCAGGGAGCTTAGAAAACACTCGGTAAGATCGCTTTGAGATGTTGTGCTATATTTATTACGATTGAAGTAAAATTGCCGGAAAACAGACACCAGTGCTTATTATCACATCATTACTTGAATCTAATCGTACAGAATCCGGAAAACGCCAATGAAAAATTTCGTTTGAGCGGTCCAAATTCTAACACCTTGTAAACAAGCTCACTGAACTGTCAAAAAAGTGAGGTTAATACATTCCGTGCAATGATCTATACACAGTGTCTATAGTTTTACATACATACTTTTAAATCTATGGCCCAGTATGCAGCTGGCAAGTAAAGACCCGAAGTAATTGTTGCTACACAGATAAAAAGAAACATTGAATTTTCTGCGTTTCTAATGCACATAAAGGAAATGCTAGATTTGGCAGTAAATAATGGGATATTTCATGTAAATTTAAGCCAGATAACGCATAAATCAAGCCTGTTGTATGAAAGATTGCAAAAATTGTTGTATGGCGCATCAAGGACTACAACCAAGTGCGTTGTTTACGCCTTCTTTGGCTTGGAATTAAACGTGCGGAAATTTTACGCGCTTGTTAAAATTAATTATTCTTTTCTGCGTATTTCTACCGAAAAAAAATGGATAACTGATCCAATATGGATCACATGTCAGTTTTCCTTGCGGAATAATCGAACGGAATAACTCGAATAACGCCTGCCCATAAAATCCAGAGAACTAAAGAAAGCGTTAGTTCTTGAAGCCTGCCACTTTTGGTGTAGCGCTAGTGACGATTTTAACATTTTAAGCTCGGTTCGCAATGGATTATATTTCTCTTTCTCTACAATTTTTACTTCTACCAAATTACTAGTATCAATAACTTCGATAAGACATTATAATGCTTCGCTGATAAAGAATGAAAAACTACTGTCGTTGTGATAACCACTGCACTAAGTACAACACGGAAGATTTTTCTCGAATCAAATAATGACAAAACACGACAGTTTCCGTCGCGAATATTGTGTTCACTGCAGATAGCCTTCAATAAAACCAAGCTGTCAAATCAGCACCAAGTTTTCGGCTTCACGATTGTTGTTCGTGGATGACAGCCGCTTCAGTCCTGTGATGAAATCTAAATGGAGCTGTCGCTTTTCCTTGCGGAATAATATTCCGTTCGATTATTCCGCAAGGAAAACTGACATTTCACTCATACTGGAACAGTTGCCAAAATTACTTCGGTGGGAATGGCAAAAATTAGTTCAGATCTTTAATTGCCAGCTGCATACTAGGCTTGAGGAGTAAGAACGGAATAATTTACAACACTGGTACACCATACAGTGACTTTCCACGAACCCATATCCATCGACTTTCCATAGCCCATGAGTGCTATCAGATGCAACGCAAAATATCCCATTCCCGGTGCGGTAAAGTGACAGTCGAAAATGGCACTGCCCAGAGAATTGCAAACCTCCATGGCTTAAGATGCTTTTTTTATAGTCTGCACATTATCTAGTTTAATGCCATCAGCAAACAAAATATAACCCATGATAGTTACTTTGGCTCTGATGAATTCACATTTTTTAAGGTTGACAGTAATACCAAACTACGGCAAATGGATTTTTCGAAGCGCTTTATCGCGAATCTACTGCGTTTTTCTCCAATAAATACACACAGATAATAAGAAACATTGAATTTTCTGCGTCATCTAATACACAGGCAATTCGCGAATCACTTAAACTTGACAGATGGAAAATAGTCGATTAAGTCAGCTACTCGTGCTGACTTATTTCTGACAGACGACAACTCAATTTTGACAGACAGAAAACAGTTTGTTGATCAATAACATAGGGATTTAGATCGATTAAACGATTATTTTTCATCTGTCAAGGTTCAGTAAAATTAGAATTAATTCTCGAATTGGAACACAGGTGTCTCTACTAGCATTATCTCTCTTGACAGATCAGCCATCTTGACATATGGCAAACAACCTGACATTTTTTCGATACTGGGTTTAGCGCAAATAGGTTTGTTAAGACTTTTTTTATCAAATTGAAACAAATGCAGTAGACTATCCTGAAAATTTCAGCGTGCAGAGCAATTATGGAATATCTGATAATAAGTTTGATAATTTATGCGGAAGTATTTTTGATATAAGCATGATCACAGAGAACAGACATCCAAGCTAGAGTGCCCTCCGTGTGTAAATTTCTGTAACTGCCATTTTAAAATTACAGCTTGTTTCCGTTAGTTTTGGTGATTCGTATGTTGATGGCGCCACCTGCGCGCCTTGAGATTTGATAGGCTGTCAATTTTAGTTTGGTGAAACCTAGACTAGGCGACGCTGATTTTCCAACGGTTTGCTTTTGAAAATTTATACAGTAAATTGAGAAAAAAATGTTCGAGCCTGGATGTCTGTTCTCTGTGGCATGATTATTCAAAAAATGTATGCTTAAAAGTCTAACATTTCTGTCAACATATATGTTTAAACAAATTCGTCTTAACATCTGAGACATGTGTCTTCACTTGCCATGTTCATTGAGAGCGACACAAATGCTAAGACAGAAAATGCTAGTTGAAACACCGGGTTAGAGGGGATGCTAGACTTGGCTGATAATAATGGGATATTTCAGCCAAATAACGCCTTAATCTAGCCTGTTGTATGAAAGATTGCAAACATTGTTGAATGGCGCATAAAATATTGCAAACAATTTCGTTGTTGAAACCTCCTTTGGCTTGGAAATAAACGAGGAGTTAATTTACGTGCCTGTTAAAATTCCTTTTTTTTCTGTGTAGAATATCAAGAAAAAATACTGAATGGGTGAGTTATTTCCTTGCAATTCTGTTACATTTTATCGCTGATCCTTTGACAGATACCCCCATGTCGTTTATTACATTCACACTTCCTCCGGATCTCCGCGTCTGAATTGCATTGCATCACCAGCACTTCGCCAATAACTTCTCTGAGCAATAAAGTTAAACATAAGACGTTTCTCAGTTGGTCTCATGAAATGACTAATTTGGGTCAGATTTTTTATTTTTCTTCGAAATGCATAAACATTTAAATTGTCCTTCCTGATTTTATGTTGCCCTAGTTTTCCTCATAGTTTGATTACAGATGTTTCAGTCGGGCATCAAAAACAATAATAATCTTGTTGTTTTACAGTTATTATGGAATTGTAGGTAAAATGATCACATTTGCAAGCAATACATGATCGAAAATAGAAAAATCCGTTGCACAGATAAAAAGAAACACCGAATTTTCAGCGTTATCTAATGCACATAAAAGGAACGCTAGACTTGGGAGAAAATAATGATATATTTTATGTAAACTTAAGCTGGATATCGCCTGAATCTAGCCTGTTGAATGAAAGATTGCAAACATTGTTGTATGGCACATAAAAAATTGCAAACAACTTCGCTGTTTACGCCTCCTTTGGCTTGGAATTAAACGAGGGGAAATATTAAGCGCTTTTTCTGTGTACCGGCCAACTGCGACAGAGAAACGATTCAACAGTTTTGCAAGTTTCGTATCTCTCCTACCAGAGTCGTAGAAAGGTAAGTCGCCCTGCCACCTCAGTGTTGCGAAAAGTAGTTAGCCATAATTTGCTCTAACCTGGAATCAGGAATCCTAGAGAGTTTGAGCTGTTTAGTGGAATCAGGGTTTTTGTGGGATTGTATTCTTGTTGATATCGAACAATTCAGTCTTGACGAAGGCGAAGATTATTGCCACCAACGAGGAATGTGCTAATCACGCAAAATTATAGCCAAATAAAATACGGATTATTCACAAACCTGACCTTTTGAGGAATTTATCAAAAAGTAGTTATAAACATTCAAAAATTCAAATCAAACTCAAGACAATTCGCTTATTTTTAAAGCATGCATTTTAGCTTAACATGTTAAAATATCAATTTTAGGAATATGATCGTACTTTAGTCTTTTTACCGTCGTTGGGCGTTGTTCTGCACAGCAGTTTTTGTGCACTTCCTGGACGCTGCTGACTAGTTTTTTTCTTTCAAGTTTGACATGTTGTGGGCCCGGGGCTTATTGAGGTTCTGCTTGACGATTGCCCAGTAGCGTTAGGTCGGTGAGAGTTAGGGACATTTCCCAAGTAACATTGCCAAAACCATCCAGCTTCATTAAGTTTTATTAAAGTTGTATGAAAGCCACTAGAAATTAATTCGGTTTTATTATGGCAGCAGGAGATGCCAATAGGTTTCAAATTTTAGTCAGGTTTATAAGAACCTACACAGCTTCTTTACAACGATATTAAAACCTTGACTTCTAAAACTCCTTTTACTCCTATCAAAGATTTAATTTTGACTTTATAAACACATAAAATGCTGTTTTGAAATGCCGATGTATGACTCATTCGTATTAACTTATTATGGTCAGTTGAAAAAGCATTTTAAATCCATTTTGCCTCCAATAAATGCATTAATCGGCTAATTGGCATTGAGGAAAGCTACCAAGCGATCAGATAGTTTTATAGTAGCCATTGCTAAGATAAATTGGTTTTTTGGCAAAACTGTGATTTCTTGCAATCGCCATATTGGAATATATGAAATTATTGAAATGTGGAAAAATAAATTCACCAAATTTTAAATGTAATACAATTGAATTGTAGATCTGAGACAAACTTCGGTATTCGTTTAGATAACCTTAATGAATTCCATCAATTTTCAGGAGTTTCTTGATTAATTTACCGAATATATTTCAATTTTGTTTTTGTGTTGTAAACTCGCATAATTTCCGAGGCGCATTAATTTTCAGCTCTTATCGTGCCAACATTCACCATAAAATTAAATGCGCATATGATTTGGAGCATGATACGCTATGAAAAAAACTCAATTTGTTTTATATAATTTGCTATAAAAGATAATTTCCCGCAACACTAGAACTTTTTTCTCAGCCATTATTTACTGTTGAATAAAATCAGAAGAACAGAGAATCAAACAAAGCAGAACAACAAAAACCAACCACGATATCGCCGTGAAGTTTGACAGCTGTGGCCATTCGGCCCTATGCTGGTTTTGATGGCGGCCAATAGGTTTTATGATGGTTCTCAAGTGGTCATAACATCTTTCACTAGATAATTTTCAAATTTTTTATGGTCTTAGAAAGGTTTTATGAATTTGTTTTCACAACCGTCTATAGAGTGGGCCACTTCGTACACATTTCGGCTTTAAAGATGCATAGAGGAGGTGTTGGTGGACAAAACAGTTTTGAATGTAGTTTCATCAACAAAGCCGGGAGGAGTGCTATACGGCTGGAATAGAACTGAAATTGTTACTTGGGTTTGGTGGGAGTTGATCTGGGCAGAAGAGCGGAGGAACCTCATGCTTCCGAACTAGTGGAAGCAACCGAATCTGCAAGCATTCGTTTCCCTAAATTTCAGCATTCGTTGTTTCTTTCGTGAAGAAAATGGAAAATCACCTTTTCACTGAATTTTTCCGTTACAACAGTCGTATCTGCAATTCCGACACTCTTTTCAACCGATTTGGTGTAGAATTGAGGTCCCAGCAGGGTTCTGGAATACTCTTCCACGTAAGTTTCGTCGTCCATCAAAACACACGAAGGGGATTGTCCAAAATACGGTTGTACAACTTTAGGGACCCCATTTTGGCATGACACTTCTCCTCCGGAAATTGTCTAGGTACTTTCTACTTCATGTATGTCTTAAAATATATTTTTTTCTTCGAATCATTCCAACTCCTCTGGTCGTACATTTCTGGGCCGAATCACGAATAGTGCCTGATATGTTCTCATGAATATAATCGACGACTTTTTGGTCAAACCCGGGATTGCTGTTACCGGGCATTCGCCTAGTTTTTGGCAGATGCTAAGGGTGTATTGCTCACCATACTCTTCAATCTCTCGTTTTACACTTGTTGAATACACTTTGAACCTTTTGGCAATCTAATTGTACGTTACAACCTTTTCAGTATACCAAGTGTGTAGAATTTTCTTTCGTTCTATCCTCGAAAATTTTTCAAAGAATAATATGATAATGAAAAGAAACGATCCAAAACAGGCATTTTTACATGTTTACAAAACGCCATACAAATTCACGCTAAAATAATGTGCACCGGTTTAAACTCAACTACAAATCCAAAGTTTATAACTACTTTTCGATACACTCCTTATATTATCCGTTGTTTAGAGAAACTAATGTCTGTATCCACAATAATTTGAATACTTCAATACTACAGTAAAAACCAAATTTCGTATTGCATTTATTTTTTTTTATTAATTCATTTATTTGTATCGGTTCAATCGAATCAACTTCACAGAGCCAAGTTTTGATATTTATATACATCAGCCATCTTAGGGCTGAAGTTAGGGGGATGGAATCGATTAGTCGCGGCCGTCTCGAGATTAATAGAAAACATTCATTTAACGGATGGGAAGATGGGTGGGAATTAAAGCATCGACAAACCGATATGAATGACAATAGAAATATTTCTCTTAATCTTAATCTTAATATTTTTGTTCAAATAATTTTACTGACATCTATCTTCGTGTTCGCTAAGAACGTTTATTGACGCCACGAACACGCTTGGGAACATGATAATAAGGTTCATGTCTGAGCCATTCTGGACACATTTATTTGATCTAGATAAAATGATTCTATAGGTTTTGACAGATGGGATCGCTGCACATTTGAATCGGTCGTTATGGATTCTTGATGGGTAATGAAGATTGAGTTTCATGTCGGTTTGTCGGTGATTAAAGTATGGTTTACAAAACACATTTATTTTAAATCCTTAAACGTCTAACTATAACTTATAAATTTATAACTTTTGATTTACTTTTGACTTGAATATTTTCGAGAAAAAAGAAAAGAAGAACTCACACAAATACAGATAAAAACAACTAAAACTAAACAAACAGGTTAAACAAACTACAATTAACTTTTGTTAGAGGAAATCTGCACTGAAAATTATCTTATGTCAGCATTTATGGTACATTTGACAGACCTTATGTTGATATCAACCCCACCAATCGCAAGCATGGTAAAATCAAACGCATTTAAAATCTGCAGAAAGTGTGTCGGTGTTAATGCTCGATATGGTAGTTTCTACGGCGGATTTTTTCTTTGCGTGTACGAATATTTTTGAATGTCTGTTTTAATATGAAGGACAGTGTTTTTCAGGTGATTGAACTGAATTACAGAAACACTAACATTACCGGTTGTTGGCAGGCTTAAGAGACCACCGATGAATTCAAAGAAAAATCAGAAAGGATGTTTAGTAAAAATATCTATTGATCAGTCCAATCACATTCAATAGCATTGTGCATCATAGAAAAACAAGCATGGAAAAATATACGTATAGCTCGATTTCCGATATAGTCAAATGTCTTATCTGCTGGGAAATTCGTTCGACCGCAGTGAATCATAAGCGAATCATTGTGCTTGCCACACTGCCTTCGAATTACGAATAAAACCCCCAGTCAAATACTGTGGAAGTACTTCAAAGCACGAACTACTTGTTTTAACTCAGTCTACCATGACGGGAAGCCATCTATGAACTATGATTGTATCAAATTGTCTGATATATTATACTTTTTATGTGCAGTAATGTCTTAGAACTAAACCTTATCCAAAACAATTGATAGTCATCTCAGACTCCCATTATCCACTACGAACGAACGAAAACGGAAATGTCCAGCATAACTTTACAAAGAACGCGATCGTATAGCAAAATAAATTAATAAAATTCTTGCAGAAAATGTCAATCAACTACAGTAATCAGTATTCATACAATAAATTAAATGATAAATGGAAGGAACTATCTTCAAACCATATAAAAGCCTCTAGCCATAAATGAATGCTACTACTAGTCATTAGAGCCGTATGGAAGCTAAAGTCCAGTGATGACACAAGTCTATATACATACTTATATTTTCGTAACTACATAAGACAGGTCACAAATGGAGATAACATATATTAGACAGAGAGGATGATTATTACTCACGGGCGACATCGATTGTTATAATTTTAAAGTCTAAATATATTTAAATCCCCAAGGAGAAGCTGTTGAGATACTTGTAATTTTAACATACCAAAAGATAAGCATACTAGCTACTAGGAAATTCCAATTTAAAATTGCCAAAATGTTTCGATTGTGTTTTTCTATGAATAAACGGTTCCATCCTGGAATGGCAACTTGGCCATCGAACTTATGCTTCAAATCCTTCACAATTCATGATATAAAATTCATTACTAACATGACAAACAGCAAGCGATGTTAACTTTTTGTTTCCTTGCAACCCGAAGACTCACTTAGATTATTAAAACAAAAACTATTGAGCCGTCCCAATGAGATCAATTACTTTCTTGCTCCGTGTTTGCGTTGATACATAAGTAAAAAAAAAGAAAAAAAAAGGAAATCTTCAACAACTTGCACTACTTCTGTAATGGAAATGGTGTTAAAGAGTGAAACGATTTATGAGAAGAAATAAAGCCAATGTGCAAATACGTTGTTTAAAAATCATTTGCAAAGCTTTTTCTACTACCTACCTTAAGATACTTTTTATGTAGACTTTAAGAAACGGAAGGAAAAACGAAGACAAAGTTGGATGGTTCATTTTTTTCTCCAAATCGATTTACATTAGCAAAGAAAATGTGAGAATGAAAACCTAGGCAACCAAATTTAAAAGCAAGAAACAATTGTAACAATAAAAAATTTCATCACAAGTTCAACCAAAACTTTAAGCAAAAAACATGTTGAGTATATAGTCTCTCTTGAAATAGAAACCATTAAGTAAATAGCACTACAAAAAATTTCATTTCTGGGTCCAAACTACATTAACAAACCGATAAAAAAAATGAACAAAACAAAAGACATTATCAATTTGTTGCATTGATTTGCCAACAAGATAACCCCATTTACAACTCAATCCAGATGAGATAAACACCCACAGCCCCACATATGCAGATTCCAGTCAGCATTTGAGATAATGCAGAAATAGTAGGACTTAAGAACAACCCAAGAAGATGCAATAGTCATTATAGATTTCAAAGGAAAACAAAAACCCATAAATTCCGAGCTTGATATTTAAAGAACAAGAAGAGGAGAAAACGAGCAAAAAGCCATTCTTCATCATACCAACTAAAAACAAAGACAAAATAACACAAACGTGTGATGCCAAATTTCAAATGTTCCGAGAAAATGAAAACAATAATTCTTATCACTGCTAAATTAAAAACATAAAGTGAGAAAACAAAAACTATCCAGACCACTCCACAACTTGAAATCAACAATACGAGACAGAATTCATTCTATCTTTCACTCCCAGACGATTGTAAATCATATCAGCAAAGACATAGCAATAATAATAAGGAGAAAATCTTGAAGAACTAGTTTTGGGATGTTTTTTTTAATTTTTCTAACTTTCCGAAATCCATTTTTCCTTTCATCACAGTCCATCGTTGAATGTTTCCGTCAACAGCTGTGATTGAGATTTTTGGTTTACCCACAACTTAAGGACTTTACTTAGTGATGCAGGTCCAACGTCCTATTAGGACCGCACCTGCGCCACTCTCCATAAGACTCGGTTGAGGGCTGCTTGTCTCCAGTTCGTCGAATGTCCCACACTTCCAAGGTCTTGCTCCACTTGGTTGAACCACAGAGAACAGACATTGATGTCCATATACCTTTTCTTGAAAAACCTGTGTAAAAGTTAACATGGGCAGCTGGTTTAAAAAGCAAGTGCAGAGAAAAATAGACAAAACTTTTCTGGTTATGTGCTAGGCTTTATATTGATAAACATTGAAATGACAGTTATCGCACAACTGCAGCGCCGCCTACCAGGAGCATAACGGCTTACCCTTGTTACCCTTTTTGTATATTGGGCATATATCTCCCTCTTTCCACTCCTCCGGTAGCTTTTATGGATCCCAGATCCTAACTATCAGTCGATGCAGACAAGTCGCCAACTTATCCGGAGCCATGTTTATAAGTTCCGCTCCGATGCCATCTTTCCCAGCTGCCTTGTTATTCTTAAGCTGTTTGTTAGCACTTCACTTATCGTTGGAGTTGGCACGTCACCCTTGTCCACCATACCGATGAAGCCATTCCTCCTGTTGTCTTGGTATTCCGCCTCTGCCCCATTCTAGGTTCATTCCACCTTTCAATCACCTCACGTTCATCCGTTAAGATACCTCCATCTCCAACACATTTCGGATCGCGGCACGCAGCCTTTACGGGATGCGTTGAGCTTAGAATTTGCGCGTA
Organism: Aedes japonicus; assembly: GCA_034211315.2. Lineage (NCBI taxonomy): Eukaryota > Metazoa > Arthropoda > Insecta > Diptera > Culicidae > Aedes > Aedes japonicus. The sequence goes on from JASCZW010006720.1 coordinate 61,425, forward strand.
ACTTGAGAACGATACAGCTGCTCCATTTCTTCGCACTCCAACTACTCCAGGTGACGCTTCTTATCCCGGAAGAATGAGTTTGCTGTCTTCGCTTCTGTCTGTATCACTCCACATTTTGAAGCGTTGCTTGCTGCAGCATCAACGCCCACGCTGCATTCTTCATATATAGAACCGTTTGACACTCATCATCGAACAAATGGTTCAGTCGATTATTTTCCACAAACCCTATGGCGCCTTCTACTGCGTTGTTGATTGCTGCTTTGACGGTACCCCATCAGTTCTCAAGAGGGGCTTCGATTATCTCTCCCAACGGCGCTGCTTCAAGGCTTTGTGCGTAGTTAGTTGTGACTTCGGGTAGCTTCAGTCGGCTCAGAATATACTGTGGCGGGCGAATCTATGTATACACTAAGGTTTTTTTTATACAGTCATACCTCGATATAACGTAACCTCGATATAACGTAACCTCGATATAACGTAACTCGATATAACGTAACTTTTACCTCGATATAACGTAACTTTTTTTTCCCCTATTTTTTGAAGTTTATTCTTAGCGTGATTTATCTAACTGTATATTTTTGTTTTTAAATTATTTATAAATCTGCCCAGGCTCAATCTAATCAACTTCACAGAGCCAAGTTTTCATATTTATATACATCAGGTATCTTCTTAGAAATAAAGTTGTCCATTCTTAGAACTAAAGATGTCCATTCTTTTGATCCGGTCCATTTGAAATAAACAGCCCTAATACACTTCGGGTATCCTTCAACCTATTGTCAAACTATAAAATAAACCGCTAGCTATTTTGACATTTCAAGTCCATCGGTTGCCACATCTGAAGTGTAATTGAAATAAGATTGTACTGGGATGGGAAGTACAATTGAAGTGAGAAAAGGGACTTGGCTACTTCAATAGTACTTCAATTGTACTAGGCTCCGCTATCTGGGAAGGTTTGGTAAAAAGTTGCTTGCGATGTTGCGTGCAATGCTTCAACATGGCTTGTATATGCCGTCAAACTGTTTTCTATTTTCTGTGGATTGTTTGTTTTTGTGCATGTAGTAGGAAGCTAGCTGTTAAAACTAATGTTAAAACGTAATGTTAATGCACAACATATAATTCGAGAAGTTCGACTAAGTCGGAGGTTTGATCTTGTACATAGTGTTTCTATGAGTAAAAATATGAAGAAGTACATAGTTCAGTCTGCATCTACCATCTATGCCATGAAATATGCAGAGGACAACATTCTAAAAAAAAATAGCCAACAAGGAGGAATGTGTAAACAACTTAACTGATATTCCGTGAAGTCAATTAAACATGTTTTGGTTTTTAATTTATAGAAAAACGAAAGCGTTTCGAGAATGCTCGATACCCACGAAGCTCTCTACATCTGTTTTTTTTTTGCAAAAATGACAGCACCAACGACTGATAAGCCAGAAATACTACAAGTTCAAGTAGTAGAATCTCTTACCAGATGATTGGAACAGGGGAACTCGGAAGTCGTGGTTATGTGGAAAAAACACAAAACACAACAGTATTCGTTTACTGAAAATTGCTTCGATGTAACGTAACTTCGATATAATGCAACGAAAATAAAAAAAAAGTTACTTTACATCGAGATATGACTGTAGTAACAATTATCGTGAAGCAAATCTTCTATCACACTGAACATATTGTTGCATAAATTTGCTTCTGTTCGTTTGCATGATTTTCGTACATAAAACACATGCTTTATAAATTATAATCTCTTTCGGATTAGCCAATCACCGTTGCTGTTAGGGAGGGCTAAAATGATTTGTTTGACTCCACATAAATGAAAAAGTGTCAAACAGTTTTGGTCGAAATCTGTGATTTCATGCCATAGCTTATTTCATTTACATTTCGTCTAACAATATTGACATATGTAACGCGCCAAACGAAAGGACTGGAGACGGGTCAGGAGATCAAAACGCTCGAATAGCTGCAAGGCTGCACAAAGTTCCTTCAAAAGAACATTCAAATGGTCTTGGCAGCTTTAAAAATGAGGACGGTAGTTTTACAGTCGATTGTTCCGAAACTTCGGAAGTAATGGTGAGAATTCACTTTCCGCGGTCAACATCTGTATTTGCTGAAGAACAGGAATTAGATGAGGTAGGACGCTCATGGTAAGCATATGCTTATTTTAAAGCTAGTGAAATTTTCACGCCATCTAGAGTTGAATGGACATCGAGTTCTTTTCAACCTTTAAAATCAGCTGTGAGAAATGAAATTTGCCCAGCACGGCTCCAACAGGGAGCTGATTGAATTGATCAAAGTTAGTGTTACTCTGAGTTATTTACCAGAAGCATGCACAAAAGTTCGAGTTGTCTTTATTCTAAAACCGGGAAAAAATGATAATATGACTTCTAAATCTCTTAGACCTACCAGATCTCTGATCTAGTAAAAACAATGGAAAAAAATTGTGGACGACTTAATTAAGTCAACAAGCTTAATAGAGTATCCCTTGAGCAAAAACCAATTTGCCTACCAATCAGGAAAATCTACCATAACGGCGCTAAAATCTCTAGTTAATAAAATCGAGAAATCGTTTCAAGCCAAAGAAATAGCTTTGGTAGCCTTTGAAAAAGCATTCGACAAAGCATCCTATAGCTCAATGCGCTTCGCAATAGAAGCAAGGGATAACTGTATTATCGAATGGAAAATGGCGAGCTTAAAGACCGAGAAATGTCTGCCGACTAACTAACTATTAGATCGACTAAAAGCTGTTCTCAAGGAGGAGTCCTAACGCCCTTACTGTGGTCCTTAGTAGTAGACCAACTTCTTAAAAGACTAGCAGAGCTAGGGTACAAGGTGATTAATTTTGCTGACGATTTAGCTATAATAAATCGTGGGAAATTGGATGACACGATATCTAGGCGGCTACAAACTGCGCTCAAGGAAGGAGCTAAATATCTTGGTGTTACTTCGGATAAAAACAAACAACTGAAATTTTCATCTAGACAAGGTTATCACTAAGGCAGCAAATGTCCTATGGGTATATAGTAAAGCAGTGGGTAAAACATGGGGACTACAACCAAAAACTGTTCATTGAATTAATTTTGCAATAGTTCTCCCGAAAACTACGTATGCTTCGCTTATATTGTGGCCTAAACTTAATGAGGTAACCACTCAAGTGAAGCTTAGTAAACTACAGAGGCTTCCCTATAGAAAGTTTGTATCAAAAAGAGTGTTGTAGAACACTTTTGGAGTCAAGTTTTTGTTTAATCAACCACATCACTACTTCAATTGTAGTAGGCTTCGCTATCTGGGAAGGTTTGGTGAAAAGTTGCTTGTGATGTTGCGTGCAATGCTCCAACATGGTTTGCATATGCCGTCAAAAGCTGTTTTCTGTGAATTTTTGTTTTTATGTATATAGTAGGAAGCTAGCTATTTAAACTTCCTTATTATTGCACAACTCATAATTCAAGAAGGTCGACTAAGTCGAAGGATTTTTGACAAATGGATCGTGTATCACCTAAGCATGACAAAAAATGACAAAATAATGAAGAAGTACAAAGTTTGGTCTGCATCCGTCTATGCCTTGCAAAGGACAACTTTCTAAAACAAAAACTGATCAACTAGGAATAATGTGTAAGAAACTAAAATGATATTCCCTGAAAACAACATGTTTTGTATTGAATTAATAGCAAAACGAAAGCGTTCCAAGATTTCTCAATACTCACATGTTGACGAAGCTCTCTACATCTGGTTTTTGCAGAAATGCTACAAACTCATGCAAAAAAAAAATCATCAACCAAATGGTTGGAATAGGGGAATTCGGAAGCCGTGGTAATGTGGAAAAAAATAACAAAACCCAACGGCATTCGCTTTCTGAAAATCAATCTTTTTCAAAAGATCATCAACAAGAACATATGTAGAGAGAAACGCTACCCTAGCAGCACACTTGTGGCAAATCAGTTAAAGTTACTTGCATGCAACTCAATTAAGTCACAATCAAGTTACTGATTACCAATAATGTCATTTTTGTGTTGTTTGGGAAATCAACAAAGATTGGATCACGTTCATGCCTTGCAACAACATGGATGGGTCGCTCAAATTACCATTAATGTTGATTGAAAAGTCTCACAGACCTCGAGCATTCAAACACCTTTAGGAGTTGCCTGTATACTACAGGGCATCCAAAAGTGCCAAGTGGATGGCAAAGGAGCTCTTTAAAGAACAGTTTTTTGGGGAATTCATTACGGAAGTGACCACTTTTCTCAAGTCAAAAGGGCTACCCCTAAGAGCCGCTCATTACAAGCAGATGAGCTAAAAACTGCCGATGGATCAATTTTTACCATCTTTCTCCCGCCGTTCTTCAACCGATAAATCAGAATATCATTCAGATGTTTAAGACGCGCTACAGGCATCTGATGATGCAGGACATTTAAATTCGTGGAGGTGAATTTGACGAGTGCATGAAGAAGATCAACATAAAGGACTAAAGGAATTTGACGAGTGCATGAAGAAGATCAACATAAAGGACTAAGGGCGCCCCCAGGGTGGAAGCGATCGCTACGCGATGCGAAGTTTGACAGATCGCGCGATGTCGCGCGACCAACCTCCGTACATTTAAACAAAGCGAAAACATAGCTAACACACCATAGTGGACGCGACGCGACTCGACGCGATGAGCGATTTCCTGCGATCGAACAGGACGTGCACTGGTTTGTCGCTCGGTGTCGCGCGATCATATATCTTCTTCTTCTTTTTTAGTTTTTTTTTATCGAAACCAAACCGCTTCGACTTATTGTCCAAAATTTTCAAAATTCGTGTGCGTTATGACGGAAGATGGATCTATCGAAGCGAATGGAAATGATATGGAGATGATTTTCGGTTCATTTTCCTCCGTGAAAAGTGCTTCTAATCGCGTTCACTATGGGTATCAAATCGCGTCGATTTTCGATTCGATTAGGATCGCGTCACATCGCGTCGCAATCGCTTCCACTATGGGGTCCACCTTAATCTTTTGGGTCGCTCAAGCGTGGGAGGTAGTTCCAGCTGAATCAATTCGCAGATCTTGGAACATGCTGACAATGTACGTGAAATCGAGGATAAATATGATGTACCGCTATCGGTCGTAAGAGACACGATGAGAAGATAGCACAGACCAAAGAAATCGACGAGGAGTATGCCGATTACGAAACGCTGAACGATGATGAGATCATCGCAAATGTTTTTCACGAAGATGCTGATGAAGACATTTCATATGACGGTGAGGACACAATGCAGTTAATGTCAACGCACAAAGAAGCATCACAATCTTCGAGTTTTGCAGATGATGACGAATATGTAAACGTGTCGGATTAAGCAATCCTAAATGGATTCGATCTTTTAATCAGATACGCGTAAGAGAACAACTGGCCACTGACTACACAGTTCTCGCTGCGGCAGATAGGAAGTTGTTTATGTGCTTTAACACATCTATCATAACTACAATCGAAAATTGATGCTTACTGGCAACCATGGACCATTTTGACTTTTTATTCGCGCACATAGTGGTTGAAAGATTTACCCCCTGGGTAGTCTGGAATAAGCTGAAATCAAAAGTTGGTTCACCTTTATTCATGCAATATTAAAATAATACTGGTAAAAGTAATATTCTTAGATAAAAAGATAATATGAGAAAAATAATATAAAAAAAAATAAAAAAAATTGAAGAAACAATAAAAATTAAAATTAAAATTTATTGGAAGAAATTGAAAAAAATATGTGTAAGAAGGGCTGGAACACCCTGCTGGGTGAATAACATTGATTTTGCGTTAATTCTTTTAAAGAAAAAAAAGCTACAACAAACATTCTTGGAAAAAAAAATTGATTCGATATAACGTAACTTCGATATAACGTAACGAAAATAAAAATTGAGTTACGTTATATCGAGGTATGACTGATAGTTTTTTCCAACCCGTGTAAAAAAACCGTGCTAATTCCAAATAAAACGTGTAAAAAAACCGTACGAATTCCGAAATCCGGGTAAAAAAAACTTTGATAACATGTTAAGTCTTTTGTGTAAGAGACTAACATCAGTTATACTCAATTTTGAATGCTCATTAGCGCCACGTAGCGGTTGAATTCCGAAAGAACGGCCCATCTTTTGAATGCCCATGATCTGCTGAACAATTTTGCCGATGACTAGAACTATCCATCTTATCAGAATCTCGAAACAGAACAAATTGCAAATGCTCAATTTCGTATGCTTACTAGCGCCACGTAGTTGTGGAATTCCGAACAAAACGGTTCACTTTTCGAATGCCCTTGACCTTCTGAACAACTTTGCCCTAGACCGCACCTTTGCAGATATTAAGGCTCTCGAGATATGCCATCATGAATGAACTTGTATTATCGCCACTTATCCCCACACATATTCAATCCGGTCCTATTTTGTGTTCTGGCCCAAGGGCCCTCGCTAGACTCTTGTAACTTGTTTTGCTATCCATTGCACTGTTCAGAAAATCTTTAAAGTATTTTTCATTGCAAAAGACTTAGCATGTTATCAAAGTTTTGTTTTTACACAGATTTCGGAATGAAACCGTTTTTTTTATACGGATTTCGGATTAGCACAGTTTTTTTACACGGATTCCGGAATTAACGCGGTTTTTTTTACACGGATTTTTTTACACGGTACGTATCCCCCGTGTAAAAAAAAAACCTTAGTGTATATATATATATAAAAATGAATTTCTGTCTGTCTGTCTGTCTGAACCGCATAGGCTCGAAAACTACTGAACCGATCAGCGTGAAATTTTGTATAGAGAAGTTTTTAGAGCCGGGGAAGGTTCTTATGATGGTCTCTAGAAAGGCGTCTTCCATACAAATAAAACACTCATTTCTACATAACTCAACAACTAATCATGCAAAAGAAACCAAATTTGGCATGTGGGCTTTTTTGGAGGCAAGAAATGCTTCTATGGTGGTTAGAGACCCCTCCCCTTTCTAGAAGGGGAGGCTCTCATACAGATGACACTAAGATTTCTACATAACTCGAGAATTAATAAAGCAAATGGAACCAAATTTGGCATGTGGGGATTTTGAAGGCAATTAATGTATCTAAGGTGACTCAAGACCCCTCCCTTTCCTGAAAGGGGGGGGGGACTTCCATACAAATGAAATAAAAACTTCAGTATAACTCGAAAACTAGCATCAAGCAAATGGGACCAAATTTGGCATGTGGAAGTTCTCGAAGGCAAGACATGTTTTTATGTTAGTTTGGGACTTCATCCAAAATAATAGAAACTACCTCACATATACTTTCTGTGTAGGTACTATTGAAAGAAAAAAAGTAAATAAATTTCATTCTAAGAACAGCAACGTTAAGTTGGATAAGTTCGTCATTCAACATCTGGAACTAAAAGTAGCTCAATTTTTGCACCTTATTGAAATGACACAACTGATATTTACGCAGCCAATCATAGCCAAATAATGTATCGCGTTTGAATAAGTGTTTGAATGTACGGTTTGAATTTAAATTAAAACAATTAAATTCCAAGTTCTTTATAGAGTGTTTGTGTTTGTGTGCGAGTATTAGAGAAAAGGAGATTTCAGAAGAAAAAAATTCAGATTTTCTATTTTATTTTATTCATTGTCAATCAAAGTAGACCATTGTCTATCACAATCGTTTATTGCCGAGTGACAAAACAGCTGTCATACAGAGAAGTAATTGTGAGTGAATTTAAAACTGATATTTTGTTGTTGTTGAATTGAAACCATTTTTAAACGTCTGCAGCAAGGAAAAGATACTGTGAGTGAATTTGATATTGTTATTTCGATTTTGTAGCATTGTAAAGACTTTTAAAAAATTTCAGCGTTCAACTCGATTAAAATCATATTACAGAGTGTAATTGAATCAACCAACAAGCCTTACTAAGGGTTTACGAGGTAAGTGAACATATATTGATTTATTAAGGCTGTGGATCCGGCTTACAATTATTGGACTTTATGAAAGTTTTCCATAATTGATTAAAAATAAATTAATCCTCGAGCAAAGGGGGGCAGGGTCAACTAACTACAACCATTAATAAAATTCTACAGATCGTCATTGATGATTCAGAGCCAAGCGGACGTACACCGGAGTGTTATGCCAGCGACTCGCTGCCGAAAGCGTCGGAACATCGCTGTGTAAGGTTTCAATTTAAGGTAATCAATTTAATAAATTATTTCAAAAAACTACCCGATTAAGCAAGCCTACAAAAAAAAAGAACAGTGATTGGTAGGTCGATACCAAATGCTAAAAAGTTGAAACTAGCGCGAGCCTCATAGTACGTTCACACTACTGCTTATATTACGTGATATAGAGTATCTTGATATCATCATCTATACATCTAGTTTTCACTAGAAATAATATACATGTCATTTGATATCAAGATACTCTATATCACGTAATATAAGCTGTAGTGTGAACGTACTATCAGAGACGAGTGAGCACAGAGATGTAAGACTGGCGATTTCCAGCAACATTTCGTTCTTCGTGAGATGCTTCACCGAACCAGAATCGAAGTACCATTCCTCGTCCGCTCCACCGTTTTGCACTGATAGCACCGTACAGAAAGCACCTTTTTTGTCCGATCCGGCTTAATATGCCGGTTCCTTGGCAGTGTAATTCCGTGTGATATGCCTAAATTTTTTGCACCAACGGCATTGTGATCTCTTACCTTTCTTTGGTCCTGCTTTGGTCAATTTACCACTTCGAACCGTTTTGTGAATCGAATGCAGCTTCCGTAGTAGGCTCAGACTCAACTGTCTCCTGTAGAAACTTCGTCTTGATGATGTCACCGTTATCTTGGTTCCAGAATTCTCCAATCCCCTCACAATAGGGCAATAGTCATCCGGTAAAGCAGCCAACAACAGCATGCCGATCCACGTTTCATCAAGGAGGAAGGCTATTCCGATGAGCTAGTGTGCGGTCGTAATCATCCGGTTAAGATACGCTTCCATTGAGCTACAGCTTGCCAGATTCGTCGTGATCAACTTATGTTGTAGACCCCAGTGGTTGGTCAAACCGCTGCCTTCGAAGGTGTTCAACAACTTCCTTCCGCCGTTTTCAAGTTCCCGAAGTGAATGTAGATCACTGGGTTGACTAACAGAATTATTTTACCTCGTGCGATTCTGTCCTTTCGAGGATACACGGCTGGGAGCTTTCCGTCTTGATTGACCGTTGGCACTACTGCTTCCCAGAGATCTTCCACTTCCAGATAGGTCCGAGTTGCGAACTTCCAGGTTCTCCAATTCTCCCGACCGACCAACTGCTCGATGTGAGGGTTATTTTTCTTCCTTCCAGTTCCTCTAGACCACTGAGCCCATATCCTATTGAAACAGAGATAATAGATTATGCGTGTGATCTAGTTAATGGTCAAATACCTAACTAATAAGATTCAATGTCACAACTTAGAACTCCATTTATGGGTTGCTTCGATTGCAATTTTGCATTCGCCAACAAAAACATTAATGAACAATACCTATAGAAATAAAGTACAATATTTATACGTTACTTGTTGAACTAAAATATAATACTAGAAAAATGTCAACGCAACATTGGGTTATACACGTCAAAACCGAAGACAAAGAGACACTTGAACATATTTCAACGATTAATGACGGCTTGTTTCCGTGCATTCCACAAACATTAAAGCATTTACCGTGCACTGAAAAAATATTTCACTTAGCGAAATAAACTTTCGATATTCATAAGATTGCATTATGATTATTTGCTATAAGGAATCAATATGAATTTCGTAAATTTATCTTATGAAATATAATAATGTTGAAAAAATGAAAATATGGAGCAACCTGGATTCGAACCTTGAACGTTGAGGTTGTGACTTGCCCACTAGTATATCAACACTTGTAATCAGGAAAGCTTAAAGGCGTACAAGAACCACGTCGGGTGAAACAAAATCCATCCATAAGTCAGCCTTATGAAATTCCAAAGCATCTTTCATAAGTTCAACCTTATGAAATTCATAAGATTGTTTAGTTCAGTGTAGAAAAAGAAATTCTACTTGACTAATCATATACTTGACACCGCTTATAGCGGTGTTCTATTATTTTGGTCTAGTTTCATAACAGTTCCAAACATATAGACCACCAAAAATAGATCAATTATTTTCCATTTTCATCGCCATTGTTCTAAATTTTGTATGATGACGTCCATGTGTGTGTTTTGTTTTGAAACTCCGCCTGCTTGCTTGGTTGGTGTTTATTCAGCTCGTTTGACAATAATTCTTAAAAGTTTCCGAGATTCACAAGTCAAAAGGTGCCGATTCTTGTTGGTGCCTATTCTTATTGGTGCAGGGTGAATATCAAGATGAACGATTGCTTCCAGACAGTGAGGGTTATTCCAAGATTCGAAGTGAGGTTTGTCACTTAGTGAAGTGAAAAAATTCACCTGTAGTGACGTGACTCTACATTTGATTTGCACAGGAGAGTCACGTCACTGCAGATGACTTTCCTCACTTCACCAAGAGACAAACCTCACTTCAACTCTTGGAACAACCATCAGTATTAAATTCCGCGACTGTTTCGTGCTGTTTTATGGAAGACGATGTGGAAGATTTCCGTCTTGCTGAATCAGTCAAAAATGGAAATTTATTTCCACGGAAATTTCCTTTATAGAAGGAAACTTTCACATGTGTAATTATGATGTTTGACTGGATGAGAGTACGGCACTAGCTGACATAAAGGATCGATATCGGGTCTGAATAATGCATTCCACCCGGTTGAAAACCCTGACTTGAAACTTCATTGAAAATACCTCTTCCTATATTCTATATTTATTTCTGTCCCGGAACTCCGAATATATATCATATATTTCCTTCGGCAGGACTTTCTACAAGCCCCGATGCAAGAGGTTTGCGTTTCTCAGTCAGTTGTGCATTGCGTCATCAAGTACTACAATTGTGCGGGAACAAAGTATTAAACGGAAACGAACTTCCATAGTTTCTCGCAGATGATCATCATAATCCCATCAGAATACATTCCATTGGTTCGCGTAACAATACAGCAACTGGAACAAAAGTCTGGAAACGCCGGAAGACGACGTTGAAATCAAAATGTTCCGATCGACTAGACTGGACGTTGAGAAGTTTATTATAACATAATTTATTCATCTTCCTGATTGGCTCAGGAGGAAGTGCAGATGATGAAATTGAAAAATCTAACACCGTTGCACCAACAGTTGCACAGTGCACCAGAAGGAAAATGTTTGTTGTTGACGATTTAGACTTATGCCTTGTTCAGACTACAGAGTTATAACATGTTATAACTCTGTAGTCTGAACAAGGCATTAGGGTGCGCTGGATTTCAATACAAGCATAGAATTTTACCTCTGCATGTTTTCTGTTCACCCAGGTCGAGAGAACCTGTACCATTCTGCTGGAATATGGTCATCGAATTCACAAGCCTTTTTTTAGGTTTTTAAGGTGAGGTGTGTTGTGTGAAATGTTTGGAATTTTTCAGCTTGGCAAAACTTGCGTCACTCTTCCCCTTGTGTACTTATTTCAATTCACCCCAAGGAGTGCAAACTGGAGGTGCTAGTTGAAATGCTTCAAATATTTGGAAAAATCATATTTGTAACTGAGATTTTCTATAGCATCTCTATTGCTAGCCTTCATATGCCTCCCTAGTGCACAACATTCAATTTATAGGAAATACAACTTTATGAAGAAGACTCAAGCAACGTGTAAAACATATTTGTAAGGAAAATCATGCAAGATAAAAATAAACAAAGCTGTCAAAGAACCTTAGACTTGTTTTAACAACATGTCATAGCAGTGAAAATATGTGTTTACGTATCTAGTAAGAGGTTGCTGCACCCAGTGGAAAAAGTACAAAATTAAAGGGTGCCATATTTTTTCTGGTCGGCCTGTCACTTTTTAGAATAATCACAAAAGCTACGTCGGATTTTGTTTACTCGGTTTTTCTTTGTTATTATAATTGTTGTGATGGTAAGAGATATCAGTTTTGTTTGATTTCTTTTGTATTTGTTTTGATTTTTTTAATTTTGGAATGATAACAAACCGACCGTCCGTTATGTTTGTGGTGGTAAGCGAGCTGTCAGCAATCTCTCTACTTTTAAAAATAATCACAGGGATGGATTACTTCCGCTAAAAGTGTGTCCTTCCTTTTCAACAAACCCTTAATGATCGTAAGATTTAAGACTTGTTCGCAAAACTTCTTCAATCATCAAAGAACTTCATAACATAGTTTGCAGAAATTCTTCAAACTTTGAAGAGTTGGTGGAAAGTTCACAAATTGTTTGCAAAGTTTGAACTTACATATTTCTCGAAATATTGGTTCAGTTCAAAAAACTTCAGTGTTCAGCATTCGACCAATGCCAGTAGAACTTAATGATGCTTAAAACAAAGCTTGAGAAAATAAAGGAGAACCTGGCAAAACCAGAATCTTGTTGAGGTAATACTTCAACAACACCGCTGAAAGCAGACTTACCGATAAACGAGCGAGCGATCGACGCGGTTGTGCAATTTGCCCTCGGTTTTGTTTTACACCATTTTTTCAGCTGCCTAAACAAATTTTGAACACGCTGGATTCCGTTCCAAATTCGGCACAAAATAAAACAAAGCGTATGATAGTTTTATTTTTTCACATCGAAACTGGTCGAAGATGGAATTTGGAACGCACCGATGAAAATGGAAAATTTCGTTTGGTCTATGTAATTGTCAAAATTTAGATTAGACCATGGCCGCTGAAAACGAAAAGATTCACTTGATTTTGCGAAGCTTTTTCTACTTCCTGAATCACAAGAAAATTAAGTGAATTTCTAGTGAATATTTTCCACTAATTATGTGATTCTTTTTTGTGTTTCATTGAACAAACAATGGTCTCATCTTATAACAAGGTAGGCGAGGTGTGTTTCTCCATGGTAGTCTGCAGAGCGGAAATCATAAGTTGTGACATCGGATAATAAGGGCATAGTCATTAGCCTGTGACACGGACAAAGGAAGCAAAAATCCTCTTTGATCCGCCTTTTAAGTTTTATAGTAACTGTCCAAATTTTCACCACGATCGATGAAACAACACTTGAGCGCGTGCGGCTTTAATTTGCCATAGTATTTTTTATGGAGAAACATATTTTCACAAAAAAAAATCTGGTGGAGTGACCAGTTGTCCCCCAGAAATAGATCAATCCAATAATTCCATTGAAAAATGTTCAAGGACATTTTTCTTCCAAGACCGCAAAGTAATCTGACGCTTGTGCAAAAAGTTAAAGAATGAAACAAAGGTAATATTATGTTATTTCATAAAAAAAACTGAAACAAATCATTCATCGTTATTTCGCAGAAATTCTCACACCTGTTGATGCCGCTCATTAGCCGACGCACACCTGCTCCAGTTCTGGCTTGCTGATTCAGGGTGACCACTCAATTTTTATTTTCAAATTCCCGGTTTTTCCCGGTTTTCTCGGACCAAATGTTAAAAATTTCCCGGGTTAAGGCGCGGATCATGTAGTAATGAACTAGAGTAACGAATAGAAAACAATTACTTTAAGCAAACAATTTTGAACGAATTGAGTTCCAAAGCTTAATAAAATGATATTTTCAGTATAAGCGTTGTTTATAATATAAAAATGACTACATTTTAGGACCCAACTATTTACAAATTCTGCTTTCAGTTTTGGGCCCATGAAGCTAAAGAAAATAATTTAGATGATAGTCTGAAAACAGAAGTCAGTTTGTGTGTGTGTACTGCCAAATGATTTCTTTATAATTTTTTCCCAAAGATTCTATGAAAAGTTCTCAGCCATTGCTTGAGAAATTCCTTCTGGCGTTTCTATAGGTATTCTTCAGGAGTTTGTAGCCATTTCTCCAGCGATTCTTTCAGCAGTTTCTTCTGGCAGTTGATTGGCTGTTCTGTTAAACTTTCTGGTGATGACATTTATGGTGGAATCCCTGAACTTATGAAGTTTTGTGATTGTAAAGGAATCCCTGGAAGACACATGAAAGAACTAAAAACTATAAGGTAATTGCTGAAATAATTATTTGAAAAAAACCCTGATTTATTGAAGAAATTTAAGAAATTTTGTTTGGACGAGTTTCATAATCTCGTGTATTAAATTCTTCACGTTAAATATTCTGCAAGGGGTTTTGTAGAATTATTTATAAGTTTTGTCTAGAATGTTTGCAAGGATTCTTAGATATAAATCTCTAAACATTTCTTCAAGTATTCAGCTGCAGCAGTGTTTTTTTTAATTTCCTCAATCGATTGCTCCACAAAATTCGACAGAGTTTCCTGCATGGATTTCTATAAAAATATTGTTCTTCTAATTAAGAAATATCTTCATGCATTCATGCCGAATAGAAGAATGTTCTCGATATTTATTTTTGTTATTCGAAGCATAATATTTTGAAAGTGATTTTTGGTTATCTTTAATATCATATTGCCGTGCGAAAACTTATATATCGACATGGAATTTTCATAAGGGCCAATGTCGCAAACGTAAACAATGGCTTCTTCCGCAAATTTCTTGAACATGCAAACTCACTCAAGTAAACTACAACTTCTATTCTAAAGTCAAGTAAACTACAACTTCTATTATTCTATTCGCTTCTGTACAATCATCGTGGTAATTCCCTATGATTAAGTTAGCATTCTCGAGAAATTTGCGGTAGAAGCCATTGTTTACGATTGCGACCCAATGTCCCCTTATGAAAACTCCATTTCAATATATATTATGCAATTGTTGAACAATACCAGATCGATGGCACGATTACAAAAAAGGCTTGTTGGCTGTCGATCAGATGGAGCATCGGTAATGATGGGTTCTGACCAATCCGTCAAAAAGCTGCTGAAACGTGTCAGTTCTCTTTTGATAATTATCAAATGTACTTGCCACTTTTTGGTTCTTTGTGCAAGCTATACATGCAAAATCTGCCACTAGAACAGTTGATGCAAGATATTTATAGTTACTTATCATGCAGCCTCAAATGATCCAAGGAATTCCAGATGATACAAAATATCTTGGATTTGCAGTATCGTTCTGCATCGAGCTGCCACCAAATGGCTATCGTTCTAGTCAGTTGTCAACAGGAACTGCATCGTGTTTTAAACCCAAGAAGCTGTACACTTTGAAGGAGTTCAATTCAATTTCTAAACAATATCCGTACTTTTACGAAAAAATATTAGATACAGGCCATCGAAGATCATGACTTGGAAACTTGTTGGAGAAAACTGCTGTGTTTCAAACAAGCAGATGGGAAGCTGGCTTTTATCTTGCTTAGGAAGTTCATTGTGAACTTTCTACAATCTGAATAAGACCATCTAAATTCGAATGTTTGAAGCAAGGTTCTTGCCAAGATTTTCTGCTGTTAAACACAGATAAAAAATATTTTTTGGTGAAAATTAGAGATGGGAACGAAAAATATTGTGGCAACTCTGGTCGCTACAAACGTACAAGAATGATCCACACGCAAAAAAAACACAGTAGAACTACCATTTCGAGGGTCAAATTGAGCGCAAATACCAACAATTTTCACCTGACTATAAATGCGTTTGATTTCACCATGCCTGCGATTGAAATCAACCATAGTAGAGTTGGTATCAACATAAGCTCTGTCAAATATACCACAAACTTTGAAGGTTTGAAGATAAACGTAGTAAATTTGACTGAAACTTCAAAATAGTTTTAAAGATTGGCGTAGTCGGGTAAAATGGTAGTTTCTACTACAAGATTTTTATCTGTGCAGGATATTTATAGAAGGTAAATCAATTGACACACTCTAAAATTTCACAGATCGTTATAGATGAACACGCTAAGAAAGGAATACCTAGAGCTCAGTGATAATAGCACAAAATCTAAATTATGAACAATCAAGTGCACATAAATTCCCGGTTTTTTCCCGGTTTCTCCCGGTTTTGACGTAGGACTACGTCTGTGTTTTCAATACTGGGGTACACGTTCGAATTGCGAAAATTTGGAGCGTCACGAAAAATATATAGATTTTGAACGTTAATAACTAAGTCATTCCACAATTGATTTTCAAAATGTTTGCACCAATCGATCGAAACATTTTCTACGCTTCGATTTAAATATTAAAAACTATTGATTTTTAACATTCAACTATTGAAATTAACGCAAATATAAGGTGATGTCTTATAATGCCGATTTTTCAGAGTAAATTTACCAAATACACAGTACTTTGCTAGCACAGACTTCATGTTTAAGTAAGGAACGTCTCCTATGCATCAGAAAAAGATATTTAAGGGAGACACGTTGAAATTTTCCTTCAGTCTTTCAGCGATCTCAAAGATGTTGAGTCAGTGCTCGGCTACGCACCGTCACCGGATTGCAGCTTCCACTCGTTCGCATTCACTGTCTGCTATGGAAGGTCTCTACACCGAGTGCGTTGGTGTTGGAGCCCCCGTCTATTTCGCTGCGGTGGTGAAATACCTGGCCGATGAAGTGCTCGAGATGGCAGGAAATACCAACCCGTGACAACGCGTCGACCAAAATCATACCACGTCACATGCAGCTGGCCATCCGCAACGACGCAGAGCTGATGAAACTTTTCCGGTGTGAACATTTCACAGAGTGATGTATTTTTCAGGCTGTCCTGCTGTACAAGAAGACCGAGTGAAATGCCCAAGTTCAATTGGAACCATGTTCTCCCCGTCAACTAAAATCCGTCCTTTTCAGGACGAACAACATAATTTGCCCATCTAAAGAGTTTGTTAATTTGAAGTTTCTCTTGCGCTCATCCAAATTTACATTACGACGCACTGGGATACACATGGCATAGCTTTAACCGTCTCAGATGGACAAGTAAGTGGGCAAACAGGTTGGACAACCAACAAACGAAATATTAGGAGTTAATTCGAGTCAAACTGCAACACCGCTGACTGACCATGTGTACACATTTTGTCCTTCCTAGTTGTACATAGTGGATTAAGTAAATTAGCTTAGTTGCTGGCATTGGCAAGCACTGTGAAGGGCGCATTGGCGAGCAGCCTGTAGCCAAACAGGCGATGGTTTAGTTCGTTGTTGCTAGAAAGTGGCTTGTTAGGCAGTCGGTTAGTATTAAATGATGTAACGCAGCCCGCTGGTTACTGCCATGTTATGATTTCCCTATTACAGACATAATCCTCTAATAACAAGTTGTTTAATGTTGGTAATGTTCTCTTCAAATTCCAATCAGTACTTAAAAGTGTTTTAGTTCGTTTTAGTGCGTTGGATAGAGTCCCTACCTTTCAATAGGATTTCAAATATTGTTGAGAAAGTGTTGTAAAGTGAAAGTGAGATGTCGCAGCATATGGCTAACAAGTATATGCGTGCATCGCTCAAGCGTTCAACGGAGCAGCAGTCAGAACGTCCGCCGAAGCAGCCAAAAACCGCTGCCGAGAGAGCTCGTTGTTATCGGGCGAACAAGAAAGCGGCCGAAGGTAATGCGTCTCCATCTACTAGTTGGGACGCTGGAGAAGGCCCTTCAACTCGAGGTAGGAAATCTTAAATTACTTTCGTCAAGAAAATAGCAGGTTTTCAGATAGAGCGTCATATTCATGACAGTTTTCACAATGTTGTGACAATTAAATATATAAGCTGTTTTTAATAATAGCATGAGGCGATTTTTAAACATTTAGAGAAATTATTGAAGGCTTATTTAATTCCTGCACGAAAATTATCGTTTAACATTGATTAAATGACAATGATATTACATATTCTAGAATTGATTTTACATATTCTTGAAAGAATATTGAATATTGAACTGTATAAGTTACATATACTGGAATGAAACCTTGTATGGCAGCCAATAGCTTTTATGAAGGTTCTCAAGTGGTCATAACTTCTTTCACTAGAACATTTTCACAACAATCGTCTATAGACTGGGCCACTTTGTACAAATTTCGGCTTTAAAGAAGCATAGAGGAGGTATTGGTAGACAAAACAGTTTTGTATGTAGTTTTATCAACAAAGCCGGGAGGAGTGCTATACGGCTGGAACAAAACTAAAATTGTTACTTGGGAGTGGTTAATTTGTAGCCAGATGGTAGGCGCAACCACGAGGTGCTTGTGTTTGATCTAGTTGGTAGACATCATTCGGTAAGGCGCTACATTGGGTGGTATGAACGGTATAAGCCAGCCACCATCATCATCGCTAATGTGTGCAGAAAATGAATTAACTAGCAACATTAGCATGACCAGTTACCAGTGATTAGTAGATCATTGAAAATCCGTCCTTTTTAGGACAACCAATATGATTTTCCCAGCTAAAGAGTTTGTTTGATTGGAATTTATCTAACGGTATCGACATTTTTGTCAATTGGCAGCCAGCGGTGACCGAAATAGTTTCAGCTTTCCCTTCGTCGCATACCTAAAATCTTGTGTAAAATTTTAAACACAACTCGGAAATTAAAACGGTCTCAATATTATTCCGAAGCGCAAGCTTATGGCAAGAACAGCATACTAAATAGAAATTTTACAAATTGCGACCGTCACGAAATATTGGAAAAAAATATGGACTTAAATGGAAATGACTAATCTCTCTTCTCATTTTCTAGTCTCGAAATTTGTTCATCAAACACTGCAAGTTGAATATGTTGATAGTATCGCCTGTTCCGCGCATGTTAATTTCCATTTTGTTTGACATTAATACATTACCGCGATTTGTTCAAAGTATTGCCCATTACAGTGTGCTTCACAAATGATGAAAGTGTTCAAGTAAGAATTGGTCAACTTTGTCTGTTTGTCTGTGCTTGTACCATCCTTACACTCAAAGCAATACATATAACTACTAGGGAAAGGTGCTCTAATGTGGGTCTCTGGATCTAGGATTCGGCCTATGCTTTAAATTGGAAGTAAATATTAATTCACTATATTTTTTACCCTGAAAATAAAAATTTAAAAATTAAAAAAAAATATACAGTAGTATCTTATCACTCACATCAATATGATGAAAAATTAAGGACATGTGATTTTTAACGATAGGCCGAATTCTAGATCCAGAGACCCACATAAAAGCACTTACCCCTGCTATTCTGAAATGGATTGTATTTTGATTTGAATTTTAAACAATTCTCAAACAGTTTTTTGTAAAATGTGCTCAAGCATATACAATTAGCTGATAAGACCTGAGTTGGTACATCAAATTGGTAAAATAATAATAAAATTAAAACCAATTGGAGCAAATTTTTAAACAAAGTAAAGTTTCTGTCAAAACTCAAGTCAGTGAATAAATGATGTCTAGGTGAATATAACTAATAGCAAAAGGTTGCAAAATACTCAATAATTTCATTTTATTCCATTTTGTTACAGAACACATCAATAAGCACTGTCAGTTTGCAATGCAAGAGATATATTGCATATTTCATGAATAATCGTCCAATGACATTGATATTCAACTATTAAACATCTAGTAATGACAACCATTATCGTTATAGCAATGAGCAAAACTACCATTAATTATTGAAGTTATTTTCCCTAACAGATCTTCAATCATCTTTTACGCCAAAAGGATAGTGGCCCTCTCAACCAGCATAGCAAATACAACCGTGGCCGTATCATCATTTAAACCAAACGGCCCTTTTCAGGGCCACCAAATGCTTTCTAAAGAGTGAACAATAGAATTTTCTAACATACTTTCTAATGCTGGTCTAACGTTCCAGACAGCATCCACGCTATTTTGGCTAGGGTAGCAGTCAAATGAAAATTTGAAAAATAGCGAATAATTGAAACACAGCTTCAATCAGCTGGAGATTTTTGCCACGGTCAAAAAACAAATATCATTAATAATTGACTTTGAATTCCCATACAGACTTTCAACAATCTATAACGCAATAAGGATAATGGTCTCCAGCTGGTCAATCATATCAACATAATCACCACTATTCATCACACCAACATTTGAACCCTGCCAAATGATTTCTAAAGAGCAAATTGTAGAATATTCTAATAAACTTACTTATCTATGCCGATCCAACCTCCCATTAAAACAGCACTTACATTGCAATGTCACTAAGTAGTCCTACGTCAACTTTGCGTACAACCCCATTGGGCTGTCCCTTCTAGTTTTTTAGAATTCCCGGTTAATTCCCGGTTTTCCCGGTTTTACCGGTTCTGTGGCCACTCTGCGATTCAACAAATTCTTCATCAGGCCAACCTCACTGCTGACTGCTCCCTTCATCTTCAGTTTCCGCTTGATTATCGACCAATACTTCTCTATTGGACGGAACTGAGGACAATTTGGTGGATTCAGCTCTTTTGGGATGTGAAAATAAACGTGAATCTGCCAGGAACCTTGCCGTGAGCGGGAGCCTTGTAGAATTTGTGCTCCAGGATTTCTAGAAATCTGCTTTAGAATATATGTTATCATTGATCGAGAGACATCCGTCGAGTTTCGTCAGAACTTGGTCGTACAACTTACGGGCCCGAGTTATCGGTAACATTTATAACCTTGTTGGAGACATATTCGCCGCAAAGTGCAACGATCGGCAAATCATAATCCGAGATGTTGACTATGATGATGTACTTTAAGAATTATCAAACAGTGCACATTCAATTTTATAACACACGAGACGTTAAACGCTGTTTATACACTGATACTAATCATCCAATATCGAAATTCAAACTAGAAATTACAAAGTACCTTTAGAGGCCATTTTGCTTAGACAAAGAGACTCTAGGAACCTTTCAGAGACTTTTTAGAGCTAAGTTTTAAAATAGTGACCTCTAATAAGAGACCTACTACCAGCCCTGCAGTATGTGATTGCGAAAGCCAAGTTTGATGTTCCAGACTCCGTCGGGAAACAACAAGAAGTGTATTAACAGGAATAAATTGATGATTTAACAGGTGATTTGTTCAAACGGAATACGGCCCAAGAATTTCGTAACATCTGTAACCGTAAATGGCCAAGTCTACATGAAGTCTCTGAATGAGTATCTGAGCCACGCCCATTCTTAATATCCCACAGCGTTCCTACGATTCTTACATTTTGCCGGACCTAGCCTCTTATCACTACACCAAGAACGTTTTGGAGTGCTTCAAGACGAACGGACTAAATGTCATGCCGAAGGAAATCAATCTCCCAAACACGCCGGAGTTGCGGCCGATCGAAGATACTGGGTTATAGCAACTTCCTAAGGTTGTCTCTCAGGACTTGTTTGAATCACATGTGGAGATTGGCACACCGCTTGTGGCCACTCACACCTAGAGACCCAAAATCGCCCATTACTAGCTACTCATCGAACCCAGAGAAAAAGTGAATTACGAACGTACAACTACGCGCTAGAATTGAAGCGGAAATAAACACAATTAAATAAGCAATTTTGCGTTTATTAATTCGGTTTTCCACGTCCGTCGGTATTCGACCACCACACACAGTTAAAGCAGAGAAAAATTTCGATTCGAGTGTTGAATGAAATCTTATGAGTGGAATTGAGTAGAAAGTTCGCGGATTTGGATTTTGTAAAGAACCAGAGTGGAATAAAGATACGTAAACCAAGCTTATATATTGTTTTTCATTCCCTATGTCATGACAATCGGTTCAGGGGCTTATTTTTTGCGTTGTTTTATGGAGGGTAGTTATACCATGGACGGTCACCTTTTAATTACCAACGAAGCAATAGGTGGAAGGTTTGAATAGTACTGGTAGCTGGTTGGGAGACACAGCTCAGCGGCAGGACGACTATGGCTACACCACATTGTATGAACTTAAAGTTGTTGAATCGTGATTTAACGGGAACAAAAACAATCAAAACATAGTGGATCCGATCACCCGGTTTGTACAATTATGGAGATTCTTTTATCTATATAATAAAATCAGATGGTAGATTTTTCATTTTTATTGTAATCATATACTTTATAAAATAAACAATTCAATACAATGTTTGTTTCTTCTCGTTTTTTCTTCTTTTAATCAATTTTTGCTTCAATATGAAAACAAAACGTAATTTCTAGTTTAATTCCATTCTAAGCGTTTTGCGTATATCAGCATACTTTCGTCTGTCTGCCAAATTTACCAGTTATAACTTTAAATGTACTTTTCTTACTTAGGTACTTTTAACCAGCTTTTGCATTACATGGGTTTTCCAAGTAAATTTGTTATAATCCACTCGTTACGATTTTCAGTGCCGAATCCTTTTCCAGATGTTACAAACTAGTCCTATATTTATGCATTTACAACCGACTATTTATATCAGCATTTTAGTACGTATCGGTGCTTCGTCAACTGAGATTTTCTGCACTATTTCCCTTCGTTATGGCATTCAAAAACGAAAACAAAATTCGAGGCCATCGACACCTCGACTCGCGCGCCCGGCGACGACATTTATCGTTTTGGCTGCCCGACAACATACACACTTGGGATAGGTCAGACGATTGTTTTTCCCCCTGTGTTGCTAATTGGATGGCGTAACTTATTTTTCATTTCAAAAGGTTTGAAACGTTCCTTGGCACAACTTGTTCGTTAATTTTTGCTTCTAATTTTAAGATTAATAGTTTGTGGCTGTGTCGTTGTACTTTTTTACTTGATGTGTTGTGGTGTGTTAAAATATGGGTCTACCGATCAATAGTTGTGCTCGCTAGTGCTGAATTTAAATTTGCGCTCTCTTGAAGTGACAGAACGTTGTTGCTATGTTCAGATACGTCGTCTGATGTTTCTCAGTGTGCGAATATTAGGGGTTTTTTTCTCGATAACAAATCTCGCTCAATCATTCAGAAACAAAACAACGAACATTGATCGATTCGCGTCATTGACTATCTCTTTGGATCGGCATTTTAAAAAAAATGCTGCGATTCAGCATCTTATAGCAGAAAACGAATTTATAGCTGACAATCGTCGACACAGTCAATGAAGAGAATCCAGCAAAGTACAGTGTTTTTTTTTGGGAATAGAAGTGCGAGAAATCACCTAATGCTGTTTTTATCTTGGGTAGTTACCTTATATGCTTATTTCTTTACTTAGCAGAACCCACGAATATTACGCTAAATGTCTATAGTAATATAAATCACAGCATCTAAAAGTTATTTAAGGGCTGAAAATCGGTCGTTTTGATGAGCGAATGGTAAGGACGATGACTAAATGTATGATATAAACTTTCTCAACTGATTTTTGGGTGTATTTGGTTGTAAATTCGACCGATTTTCACCCCTTAAATCACTTTGACTAAATATATCGTTTGTAGTAAGTGCGATCAGCCCATATACTTGCTTCACTATATTGATTATTGAATACCAACAAGTGAGCTTTTCGGTAGATTAATTTACTAAGGATGATGAAACCAAACAAATGCCTAAGCTAACGACTAAGAGGGGAGGGATAGTATAATTACTTTTCGTAATTGTTTTCGTCTTCCCCATTTTGCGTGGCATCCAGTTCAAATATTGTGCGTACGTGTAGCTCTCAATCAAATCGGAAACCTTAGAAATTCCAAAAGATCATCAAAACACGTATGCTCATGACGCAACAATGCTATTCCTAGTGGAAGATGATGTTCCCAATTCATTTTTTTTCCTAGATTCTAGATTTGGTTGAGTTTGGCTTAGCGAGGGCCCATGGAATAGACCCAGCAATTTTACTACACCTATATTTGTACTAGAAGCTGTTTAAAGCATGGTTAATTATGATACATCGAGAGAAGTTTAAATAAAAAATTAATATAATTTTTTACTAACTTCGTTTTTTTTCTTCTAAGTCTAAAACCTTACAAATTAACATACTATGCCAAAAGAATCAAATGTTTTCCTTTTATTCTTTTGGTTGATACCAATTTTCGACTAATAAAAACAAATTGGCAAATGAAAAAAATAATAACGTAACCAAAAAAGTTTTCTTCCGTATAACCGAAAAATAATAACGAAAAAACGATCACCATAAACAAACGGTCAGTCTCACGGTCATTCAAGATTTGTAATCTTTGTTCTACACATGTACAATAGGAAAATTTCTACTAAAGCACTCAAAAATCGCCTCCTCTTTCCTAGCATAGAATCATTCTTCTCATCATGTAGCAATTTTCCAGTGCTCCAATGGATCTTAAGGTCTAATTTTGTTCGCCCTCAAAAAATATAATCATTGTTCTCTCTGTATAAATACCCCTAACAGTGTGTGTATGTATATATAAACAACGGTGTACATTAAAAAAAAACAAGAACAATCATTGCTCTCCTGACTCTCTCAACTCTCCCCACCCGAGTTGACTACGCGCCGATCTCCAAATCGCAAATGTAGACTTTAGAGGTCTACGTAAAAATCACAAATACAATGTACAACGAAGGCAGGTTGCTCCAACTTGAGAAAGTCGAAGGCTCCTGTTTCGACACCTTCTCCGACGGCCCCGTCGTCACTACTGCCACTGCTGCTGGCTTTGATGCTGCTCTCCCGGAATAGTAACGCTGCCAGGGCCGGAAAACAATGGCCATCGTTGTCGATTTGCACTGCTTCCGTCGCCAACCGGCAGAACTCCTGCTCTCAGTTGCGCGCGATCAGGTCTGATGGGTTGATTTGGTTCGTAAGAACGTAAACGACGGCCTCGTAGGTGGCCATCATGATGGCCGTGTTCGGGATTTGGCGGACTAGCTGCGTTCCAAGGCCACTGCAAATGAACGGTGGATTAGATGCGTTATTATGGGTGTGGGAGAATTTGGTGTGGAAGAATGGCATGATGATTGGGTGTGACCTTCGAGGTTTCTTTAGCAACAATCATAATTTGTACAATAGACTACATATGGTATCGTACCTACAGGGAATCAATATGCATTCAATGCTGAATAAATTGGGTACCTCAAAGGGCTCCCTGAGTTTATCGGATCAGTATGAAACTTCGATATGTCTGTCTAGAAGCGGTCCTATTTCGTTAACCGTCTCTTCCCATGGTAGTAAAGAAGATCCATCACTTTTGGTTCATCTCATATTTGACAATCTACCAATCAAAAATCAATACTTATTCAGGCCGATTAACGAACAAGATAGGTATCAACAATCTTAGAATGTACAAGCGATCCAAACCCAAAGTGGCGTCTCGTGATCAAAATTTCAACGAGTCCAGTCCTCGAAAAAATTGTATTGAAAATCCTGCGGTTGACTAAGTCATAGAGAACTAAAAAATGTGTTCTAATACGGCAAACATCAGAAGGCATCTTTTTTCAAGAATCCAAAGACATATTGGAACTGATGCGTTGCAGTTAAAACGAGCTTCAGAGTTTGTGAGCGGAGGATTTTAAATGGGAAAACTAAAAGTTAAATTTCATCGAATGGTAGAATTTGGTGAGTTCATTCCAATTATTTAAAATATATATTTATTTTTTATTTTTTTTTATTTTCCGTTGGCCTGTTTCCTCGCATGGTGACAATCACCGACGCCAGGAAGACGACTCCACCACCTGGACCCTACCTATCGACTCATAAATATGGGCAGGGACAAACGGCTTTACTTTCCTTCAGATGGAAGACGTGACCAGATTTTTTCTCCTCAGAAAAAACACCGACGTCGACTGGGATTGAACCCAGACACACTTGGGTGACAAGTAGCAGTCACGCTTACCACTACACCACCGACGCCGGCGCTTATCTAAAATATGGTCGAACAAATTTCGACGTTTTTTTATTTTGTGCCCTTCTGGTACTGGTAACTTGTAATAGACTTTTTCCCTTTTATTTTTAAATCGAGTTTTACAAATTTTATCATGTGACATGGGTCATACACTAAGTTGTGATAAAACAGTTTCCATAATACAATAGGCTGTTTTTGTTACATGAGAAAACAAAATAAATGATTCTTAGATAAAATTAGATCTTAAATAGCATTCCCAGCAATTATTCACAATGTGTTTGTGTTTCCTTTAATTTTTTTTATGAGGCTGGCGGGACTTTGAATAGAGTAGAAACCTCTACGCCTGACCTTTGCTGCGTTGCGTAAATCCTTTCGAATCATTTTGCCAGCCGTACACGGAACACGTCGTCCAAGAAGACTCGGAAGGAGCCACGTTTGAGAATTTTGAGTCCTTTCGTCTGTTTTTTTAACGTAAGACTACGTTTTTCTTTTCTATACCGGGGGTTATTTCAAAATTTGGAAACATGAGAGCATTACGCAAAAGTGAAATGTTTTTGAACGCTAATAACACTCGTTTGTCTGAACAGAATGATTTCATTTAGAAAGCGTTGGAACAGAATAACTTACAAATGCTTTTGATTAAATTTTCAATTAAGTGCTTTTAGTATAAGCACTTCAATTGTTTACTTAAAAATGACCTACTTTTGTTTCCATACAAATCTGCATGTGAATAGTTTAAAATATGGTTTTCCTTTTTCGGGTCCTCAAAGATGGGTAACAAATGGTCCAAATTGTCTTCTTTTTTTTATTTCGTTAGGTTTCATTCCATGTTTAAAACAGTGGTGGTAAATTCGACAGAGATTGTTCACTAAGCCCGAACCGACAATCGTAAGCAATGGCTCAGTATGTGGAAATTTCATTAGAAGGGACAGACCAACGCGGTCCTACGTGAACGTTGCGGTTATATCCCTGATATAACCCACATCTAATTTTTTTTTCAATTGTCTTTTTGTCATTTTGTTAGTCAGTGTTACGTTTGCAAGTTTAATACGTCGTTTCGTAATTTCTTCCATCTTTTGTAGTTCAGTCCGTGAAGTGTGTCACGTATGTGCTATGAGAGTTTCCCAAGCAGTTTCCTCGAACTAAAATTAATAAGCTGTTGTATTGTTCCTCGTGCGTTAGAATGATATAATTTAACTACTTTTTGAAGCATTTCACCAGCCGTGCAAGGATCATATCGTCCATAGAGACACTGTTGACACTGCCTCAAAAGGTGTTACATTTTCAAGTTTGTCTTCCCTTTCTCTCAATCATGTTGATGTCCACTGTTTTGTATGGTGGCGTTTCGTCTTTTTGTTATTAATTTCTTAAGTTTTTTTAGTTTAGTTCCTCATTTATGTGCTGCGCAAGTCTTTTTGAGCAATTTTTTCGAAGTAAAAATAAGTTGCCATTGCATCGTCAAGATATTTGAATTCTACCAGTTTTAGTAATGTCTGATGTTACAAGAATGTTTCTAATCGTGATAACTCCCAAGACTTGTCTAGTTCTACTGTAGTTTTTGATCTGACCATGAAGCTCGTGGAATACCAGATCCACTCCGTTCGGAGGACTTTCCATCAATTTTATCAAGTAAGTTTGGCCATATCAGATGTGAGAGGAAGTTTTACACCGACGGGTCAAAAACAAATGATTCCACTGTATTTGGTGTTTGTATCGAAATTTATAGCGCCTCCTTCAAACTTCAAAATCCTTGCTCCGTATACGTCGCAGCATTGGCGGCTATACACTATGCATTAGAGCAAATTGCCTCTCTTCCCTCCGATCAATTTTTCATTTTTACGGATAGTCTCAGCTCACTCCAGGCTATTCGTTCAATGAGGCCAGCAAAGCACTCACCGTATTTTGTTAGCGCAATACGATCTCTTTTGAGTGCCCTATCAACCAATTCCTACACCATCACCTTGATTTGGGTCCCTTCTTATTGTTCCATTCCGGGTAATGAGAAAGCGGACTCACTTACCAAGGTGGACGCTATGGCAGGCGATATTTATGATCGACAAATCGCCTTCAACGATTTTTTTTTGCTATTTTCCCTCAGCAGGCCTTGATCAGCTGGCAACAAAAATGGGATGCAGGGGATTCGGGCAGATGATTACATTCCATTCTCCCAGAGGGATAAAAAAAGTGATTCATAGGATTTGATATTAGCCGGGAGTTTATCAAGGTCACGTGTCGTCTAATTTTCAATCACGACTTGCTAGGCTCTCATTTCTACCGAATACTCAGACACCAATCATTGTGGCTGTGGTGCAGGATATCAGGACATCAATCACGTTGTCTGGTATTACCTCGATTTCGAAATTGCCAGATCTGATCTTTGCGCATCCCTACGGGCCCGAGGAAGGAAGATATCAGAGATGTGCTGGGTAAGCTGGACTTGGACTAAATGGTGTTAATTTACAAGTTCTTGAAACAAATGTATGTATTCGTTTGATCCTCTCTTAGCTGTCGTTTTAACATGTAATACCGCTTCTGTTGTATCGTTACAGCTTAACGCAACGCAACATCTACGCCAGAACAATAGCACCAATATCGCATCGCCAATTATGCTGTTGAAAGCCAATGTTAAGATTCCTACTTCCTCATTCCTACCCAAATCATTGTAATCCCTAACCTCGACCAAGCCGCGAGTTTCTCGGCTTTGAAAAAGTAACCTAGTTTGTAAGTTATTGTCGTTGTAGAAATGAAAAAGAACTCGGCTCCGTCACGGCACTTGAGCCTCACAAATAAACAAGTCGGTTAAAAAAAAAACTCAGTAATCCCAACAGTATAATTTTTATGGTTTGCTGATGGGACTCATGTTTATGTTATTCAATTAGTAACTCAGTGTTACGGTCAAGAGGGCATTTTGTTACTTCTTCAGCCGTTGATAATTTAGTTAATAGATGTCTAGTTCTTATGTGCTCTGAAATTCATCGTTTCATATCTCGTCTTCCCTTGTTTGATTGTCCTATCACTTTGTGCGCCAGTTAGTCAGTTTATGTCATCTGCGTTATTCGGTTAAAATCTATAGTTCTATTGTTGAAAAGTTTACGTTTAGTTGACCGTTCATTGCCTCCTTTTTATTTGTTTAATCCTAACCTTTAAGCCGTTTAATCGCATCAAAGTCTTACATGCGAATTATTTTCAGAGCAAAACTACAAAGTATTCGAAATAAGCTTTTCAAAAAACAATGTATGTGAAGTTAATTTCATATGTTATTGTGGGATAATCATAAAGATAATCATTTGGAAATAATCCTCAAAGCTACTCATCTTGAAAAGATTCCCTAGTAGATCTTCGAGAAGATTTTCTGTATCTTCAATATGTAACTTCCATCTAGAAACACTTTAATCAGTTCATGCAATAATTGAAGACTTTCAAAAAAATCAAGAATCGAGAAAAGAGAGAACCTTTAATCAAATGCATATTGACTACCCAGGTAACACATAAGCAGTTCTAAAGCGCATTTACGGCAGTCTTTCAAAGCAAATAAGTCACCTAAAATGCAACATAAATGCCGCATTTGGCCCAATATATGGCTGCTTTACAGCATTGCTATGATAATGCTTCATTAATGCTATTTTGCATTCGAAATTCTTATTACAGGCTACAAGCATTTAAATAGCATTTGAAATGCAACTTTACAACAGATAGCATTCAAGATGCTGATATAATGCTGATATAATTATTGTAGCATCTGAAATGCAGATTTGGGGTTGATTTACTGCATATGCAAATGCTTCAATTGGTTACCTGGTAGTGCCGTGCAGATCAGAACTGAATTTCTTCAAGAGTTATCCTTTTGAAACATCCACAGAACTCAATCAGAAACATAGAAAAATACTGAGACTTCCCGTATCTCCCGTATTTCCCGGTTAGTCTGGGCCACCCTGAATAATGGTTTGTAATAAGTTTTCCCGAAGCAAAAACAAAACGGTCACACCCTTTTCTGATGACGATGATCTCTTGTGAACTTACCGGTACAATCCAGCCTTGCCTTCCTCCTTCCACACCGTCAGGATCGTCTGCCAGAAGCTGCGGTACTTGTTGCCCTCCTCGCGCAATCGTGTGCGGGCGACTTCGTGCGGGTAGGCCACAATCGAGGCAATGGTCTTGGAGGTAGCGCCCGCTGCCATAAATTCGAGGAAATCTCGGGACGTCTTATTGTCCGTTGGGTGGGCTTGACGTAGCTCATTCTATAAGTGCACGATTCGCACAAAGGGAGGAGCAAGCAGAACCAGAGAGTGGCGCATTAGTACGTTTCGATGATCCGAGTGATACCCGGGGTTGTTTCTAGCATTCGTCCAAGTGACGACACACGCAACAAGGGACAAACCGATCCCACTTTCCTGGCGCCGAGAAAGCGAGAGGTAGTAGTGGCGTTTGTCCGATGCCCGCGCAGGATGATTGGTTTCGATACGAATGGAATAGAAAAAGCGGATGATGGTTTCGATAGTGGGGCTCTAGAAAATGAACTTAGTGTAAGAATTATAAAATGGTATCTCATACTATGTTGTTTTTTGCTTGCTTTTTTTCGGTCAACTCCCCCTACACATAGCAACATACTTATGGTGAAGGGCGAGAGGGGGCGATCGAGCGAGCGATGCACGGTAGTAGTAGTAGATTTCGTGTGAATATGCGTGTGTCTTAGACTAAAAAATATGGAGAAAAAAATACACAAACGAGAAATTTAGCGATTCAAATTGCGGCATTTGCAGGATCGTTTGGAACATTGAAGGGTCTCGATGTTTGGCCTTTTTCCTTCGAATTGAGGCGCATGATTAAACTCAAAACTAATACTAATATCAAGACTTTCAAGTTGTTTTTTTAAGCAAACACTTTTGAATGACTAAATGAGCCCAACTTTAGAAAGGAAAAAGGCCAAATCCAACACAACACTAGAACCTCTTCAAGGCGACTGGTGATCTCACATATAATAGAGCCTGCCTGTTCAAGCGCCTGCAAATGCGTTTCTTTTCAGTTCGTTAGATCAATGTAGGACATTTACGATACATGGGGATGTTACTCCCAAACAGACACATACACATGAGAGTTACACACACACAGATGGACTCGCGTGATTCGTTCGGCAGGGGTACCACTGGGACCACAGGCACAGAACTCCTCCTCCTCCTCAGTTATCCCGCATTCTCCGCACACGCGCCAGAACACAGAATTCAGCGGCGGGCAGACCGACCGGTGGTGGACATGCAGATATGCGACCTACAAAACTATGACTGTGTATACGAGAATTTTATGTTGAGCAAATTACCATCGTCTCTTACGACTGATTCCGTTACGAACAATCGCACAGCGACAGTTGCTGTTGGCACCCTGGACAGCTCAGGAAACCAAGCAAGGAAAAAACAGAGGTTCCACGGCTCAGAATTTACCCATGATCTCATCAAGCAGTCTTTCGCATTGCTCTCTGAGGCGACCATATTTGTTTGATTGGATGTTGATGTATCAGAGAGTGAGCAGTGAGCGGATGTGATTGTGACGACGGACACAAACCCACCCACACACACAGGTGCAGAACGCACAATGTTAGGATTAGCAAAGAAGCGAACACATACAACTATAAATAAATGAGGGAAGAAAAAGATGTTCGTTAAACTATGCCAGCGCGCTCCGAGGATACATACCAGTTTCTTTTTGAGAGCCTCGTAGATGACGAAGTGGATCACCGTTTCCGAAATGCCAAAGTAGCTGGCGGTGATGCCCTTGTAGAAGCCTCGGATACCCTGGTTAGCGTAAATTCGCTTTACACACTCCGAAACCGTCATCTTGGCGTTGGAGTTGTAGTCCAACTGAAGGCGCGTCTTTACGAACCAAATAGGATTGGTAAGGGTGGATGAAACGAAGCCGGCACACGATGCACTCATGATGTGCACCAGCGGCGAGTTGGCTGGAATGATGCTGTAAGGGTAGCCAAAAAAAACGTTTTTTGTCGAGTTATTTTTCACTGAAGAAATATACTGGAGAAAATTATACTTACCCAACTGCGTTCAGCGTGTCCTTAGTCTTAGAGTAAGCACAGAAGTAGAAAGCTCGGGATGGTGCGACACCGACGATGTTCGGACCGAGACCCTTGAACAGGGCCCGGGAACCCTCGGTTTGACAGATGTGCTTCAGACATTGCCAGATCGAAATCGACTGGACCGATGTCGAGAGGCCACACTGGGGAATCGCGAGGATCTACCGGAGAGTAGAAAATAGGCAATGTTATCAATGTCAAGTGGAACAACGACAAATGCGTGACGTGCCACATCGATGAATGATGTGGTTTTGAGGAGCCTATCTGCTGGTTGAAACAGTTACCGTTTTCCATGAAATGAATGTCGGTCGAGGGATTAAAACGTTCGCCCCATGATAGCCCGCCGGCTCAAGTTCAGTGCGAATCTAATCCGGATTGACGCAAACGTCATCTAATCTATAACGCTGTGCTGTGCGCTGAAACTGGATGGATTTACAAACATAACTGCGCTTCAACTCGGGTTCTAGAACAATGCCGCCTGCGCCATGAGCAGTGTGTACCGATAATCCGGTTCGATCCACGCTTAAACCGGTTTCATTGACCGGATTAAATGCAACCTAGCACTAAAAGGTTATCGCTATTTACATGTGTGGGGTATGTGTTATTGGTCAAACGAGAGAGTGTCATAGAAAACCGAGAATCACGGCGCGTGAAACCAGAAATCCAAAACAACTTGTTCGTCTTTGTTCGACTCACCGTTGGGGAATGGTTTCATCATTCTCAACTCTGATTAAACAGCGATAATACTGGGATTTTGTGAAAGAAAAGTCCCTGGACACGGCACGAGTGCTACTTATCAGCAACTGCGCTTACTGTTACTTCTGGCAACAGACCATGCCTGCATGGTGCTTTGAAACCGCCTTAAACTCGCTTCTCAGAACCGGTTCACTTGTTTGCGGTACAAGCTTACATCAGAAATAATAACACGAGGGCGTACTTTGCTCATCTCGGGCTTCCAAGTATTTATAAATGACCGATGCGCTCCGATTGTACTAGCGGTGTCAGGAATCATTTTCACGATTACCAACTAATATAGACAACTATGGACAAAGGCATAACTGGAGGTAACTGTAACTGTTTCTCAATCCAACTTTAGCGCAGCGGTAGGACTTCATCGCAACGGACAACAGGATGAAAACCAAAAAAAAAACCCACTCACCGATGGACGTCGTCGACTGAGAAGCGAACTAGGACATACTCGCTGTCTGGAATGGTTATGATGGTGGTCCGAAGCGTTGGAGTTGATGCTGGTACGCAGCTGATGGTGATGTTCGTTCTGGCCGATCAGTTTACCACGATCGTCGGATGCGGACGAAGCAATACGGGGCGGTATACTATGAATAAACGATGCCGACGAACTTTGCAAACGCGTTTTGACCACTTCCAGCGGGCATGTTACTACGGCGCCAGCAGTACCTGCGATACTAGAGAGATAGAGAGAGAAAACAGATTAATTGTCAATCGGGGTTGTCTTGGGTGTAGTTTCAAAATAATCTTCAGGTGGGGAATATACAGTGGCGCCATCATGGCCGACTTTCATCAGCACTTCAAATAGTTGTTGTCGAAGCATTAAAATGAAAATGAATCGCTTTCGCATTTGTTTCACTCCACTTTAATTAGCTTCCGTGAATAAATCGTACTTTAACCGATTCACTCCCAATTCACTTCCTGTAAAACGTGGATAGGCTTAAATTCATTTGAGATCTAGCCACCATCGAGAGCATTTCAATTGAAATTTAGGCTTCCTTCAAACGACGTGGTGAATCAACTTTGTTGAAATTAATTTGATTTCATCAATTGCATTTATCATTTCATAAAATGGCTGATTATTGTTTTCGGTGCTACAATTACTTTATCTGATGGCACAGTTTCTAGTCTTGAAAATAATGACTACCTCAGAAATGAATATAAATCCGCACGTATTGCATAAATTTCAATTGTCTTGCTGCATACTAGTTTGACACAAAAGGCTAAAACAAACACCGATGAATGAAAAGCTTAGTCGAAAATGTTTTCCTGAAGCTGACTAAGAAGTGGCTGTCAAAAGACGATAATGTGTTTCAATTGAAAGGGTGAATTTTAAGTTCATCGTCTCACGACGATTTCCAGTAGAAAGGGACATTAAATCCAAGAAACTGGAATTAGTTCACATGCTAAACTTTAATGACTTGTAAAGCTGTGTCTATTAGAATCCGGAATAATAAAATCATCTGTATCTCGGTAACGGATTGACGTACAAATAAGTTTAATACATC
This sequence comes from Aedes japonicus, assembly GCA_034211315.2. Taxonomy (NCBI): domain Eukaryota; kingdom Metazoa; phylum Arthropoda; class Insecta; order Diptera; family Culicidae; genus Aedes; species Aedes japonicus. The sequence continues at coordinate 95,262 of JASCZW010006720.1, forward strand.
AAAACAAATGTAGTTCACTGTACTTTAAGGAAAAAATATCAATACAAATCATTTCAAATCATTTAGAAACGAATACTAAAAATTCGCACTTTCTTCTTTATTTCTCCCATCAAATGCTGCACACCTCCGGAGTTAAGTTCCTTGGCACATTTGTTCCACATTTTGGTCATCTGGGTCCACTCTTCTTAAACTTCCGCTTCATTACTGTCCAAAATCTCTCGATGGGCCGAAACTGCGGGCAGTTGGGTGGATTTATGTTTTTATCGATGAAATCTACGTTATTATCGCGGTACCACTGGATGACTTCCCGGCTGTAGTGGCAACAGTGGGTCCAGTGACTTGCCTGACAGTCACTGCCAGAAAAAAGTGCCCACTTACCCCAGTTTCTCGTTTTTGTGCAGCAAACTGTAAAATAAGTCAAAGATTCTAAGTTTTGTTGGTTTGATGGCATATTTATTATGTTCTTTTCTTGTCTGGTACATAAAAAAACACTTGTCCTGCAAATTCATTTTTTTTCTTCAGGAAAGATCAAACTATAGTAGAAATACTCTCCACCAGATTCTTCAGGTGTTGGGGGTCAAGATCTTTCCAGGCGTTCTTAAGAGCTTGAAAATAGTTATGTTTGTTAGTAACTCCTGTCTTATCAACTCGTGAATCCAAGATGGCCCACAGATTCTCTATTGGGTTCAGATCTGGGCTCTGTGGGGGCCATTCCATAGGTTTAATACGGCACCAGCATGTTCCCAAGCAAATTTGAGTCGTTTCGCTTTGTTGACTTGCCTAATAAAAGGCAACTTCTTACAAAACCTGCTCTTCATACCGTGTTCAGCGATCCTTTTGCGTAGAGTACTGTCCGAGATCGGTTGTTGAATCACTTCCTTGATCTCCCTGAGGGTTACCTTTGGATTTTTCTTAATTTCTCGAATCTGTTCAACGTTTCCTTCCCATTCCTGGGCGATCAGCTACTGAACCATAGGTTTTGTTCTTTGCGAAAAGTTTGGTAACCGCTGTTTTGCTGTATCCATACTTTTTACCAATCTTGCGATGCGATTCACCTTTCTCGATGTCACGAATAACACATTTTCGGATCTGCAAGGGAATAGGTTTGCTTGCCACCGTATTATCCATGGTTATTTGGATAACTCGCACTGAATCATTCTGACCGACAACTGAAATCCGTAAGAAGATCAACAAACACTTGGAAACGTCAAAAAAAAATGAATACGAGGGGCGTTATGACACACCAAATTTACACCACGTATGGTTCAAAAAATAATTTTGCAAAAATGTGTATTATTCATTGCAAAAATACACATGTATCTTTAATATAATAATATTATCATGCTTAGAAAAATATATGAATACGATATAATGAGTTTTTCAATGACTTCAGAGATGAAGCGTGTTCATGAGAAAAGTGGGCACTTTATTTTGGCGGTATCAACACTGTATCAACACTTGTAATCAGGAAAGTCTATAGGCGTACAAGAAAAACGACGTGTGAAACAAACTCCATTCATAAGACAGCCTTGTGAAATTCCAAAGCATCGTTCATAAGTTGAACCTTATGAAATTCTTAAGTTTATTGGCCTGAGTGTAAGGTAAGTATAAAATTGTACTTTTCTAGATTTGTGCTTTAAAAATTCGAAGTGACGATTCTTATTAGCCATTTTTTATTTCTAGCTACCTTAACCTTGGTCCATTGATTTGCGATTTATTTTAGCGTAGGATAGGGATTATTGTTCGTTTGATTTCACTACTGAAATATTTTTGAACCTAGGTTCTTAATTTTTACTTGAAGCTACTCATGAACAACAAATGAACGATTTTTTTAAAGTCTGGCAACCGACAAATACCATCATCGTTCCGCACCTTCTCGAAAAGATCTTCTACTGAACTAAGTATAGTTACCCGGTAATAGCGCGAATTACACAATCTCCTAATTCGAGAAATACACTTTGTTCGGACTTCCCCCATGCATGGCAGATGAATGTAATCTCAACTGCAATTACCAGACGCCAGCTGACGGCTAAGGGTTATCTCGTTGATGACCTGATTAGTCCAGCTCACCAACGCAACCGTGAGTGACATGCAGCTTGTTCGGAAGATGACGTTTCAATGAATGAGCAGCTAGTTACCAGGGCGTCGGAAGCCGCAAACATCCCGCACGTCATACGACCATTATAACTAGGTAGTAGCGAAAAGGGGGAGATAGTTGATTTATTTTTTACAACCCGTACCGGTTTAATCCCAGAATAAACGGGCTGCCTATCATCACGCTACTACTACTACTTACTACCATTGAAATAGTGAAGGCTTTCGGTCTGCTCTGTGCGCTAAATTCAACCATGAGTTCACATTCCGTTAACGTAAACAGTTCGCGTTTCGAACGAAAGTTGAAGATGATCAAGTGGATTGAATTTCATTTAAATTCGCTCCTGTTTGATGTTGTTTACCATTCATATGGCGCTTCAATTCCCGCCGAATGACGCTCACAGATACTGTCTGTTCGGACGTAAATCATACGTAGAAATATTACAGAATGATTGACAACCCGACCCGGGGATTACGCAGTGTCACATTTGACAGATATCGTTTGGTGATTTATGTTGGTCATTGTCAGCGTCAGCTGAAAGTAACTTCCCCGAAAAAAAAATTATCTATGCAATTCTTCAGCGAAATTTAGACCCGGCGGACGATCCCCTCATTAAGTCACGTAGGCCAGTAATGCCATTCTCGCAACACAGTGCAGAAGTTGTGAGCAAATCGCAATCATCCTTCGTCACCGTCTCGCGGAGGTCGCGCCGCGCCTGCTTCGCCTCTCAGAGATCCTCGTCGTGTGTTGATCACGCTCCAATCACATGTTGAATCACCTCTTTTTTTCGCTCTGCCGCGTGTTCGCATCTGCGATCGCATTATTTTCGCGAATGCGGCTGTGATCATTGGACTTTGCACTGTCAACATTAAAGAGAAACAGTGGTCCTTCGATACTTTTAGTGCAAGAATTTCGCTTTGGATAGCGGACTTGCACAGCCAGTTTTAATACCATGGCTTTCTAAAATTAGACCACAGACAAGCGGAGCTGAGACACTCATTTTCCCATGTGGGGAAGAGAAGAATTCGCACCTTTTTCAGGATCTCGCACTGACACTCGGACGTAGGTGCCTGATCGAATGGTGAAAGACAAACTGTTGTTTCGTTGCTTCTTTTTTGCTCTATTATTTCGGCAATTTTAATGCAGAAAAAAATCGACTCGTGTTTACGTTTCGAGTCTACTTTTAGCGAATTATTTGTTTTCCGTTGCGAGCTTCAGAATCCCGTCGTTTGTGCTAATGCATCTTCAACGGCGGAGGCTCGTTCTCAGCGAAACATTTTGGGCCCTAATTTGGCATGTGCGTAAAAGAAATTTCTTTCCGTGATCCTTGAAGGGGCGCACGAAGAAAAAGGCGTATGTTTATCATTGGATTCTCAAACTGGTTAGGCAACTCAGGAATTGCAAGCTCTACTTGAACGATAGCGGTGCATTTCTTATCTTGTGCAGACAAGCCGCTGAAATACGAGGCGTCATTTCTTACGATATTTTCTTAGTTAATTGCAAACAAAGAGACCTCAACTTAGGATAACAGTGACAAGTTAGATAAAAGCTTGATAAGATATTGTTTTTTTTTTATTTGTAAGCAATCAGTGCAGTACAATTAAAAAAAATCGGGGATTGTAAAGATAACACAATGCTCTTTTCTCGGAAGGCGGCATTGTTTTCGAAACGCCAGTAGGATCTGGTTTGAGCTTAGACTGATCAAAAATGTACGAAACTTGAATCCATTTCGCTTCTCCGAGAACCTTGTAAAATCCAATATGGAGCAAATTTGATTATTTTTCCAGAGATGCTTGAATCCGTGGTACTTTTCCATTGCCGCACACTTATTGCCTTGTAATCGTCGATTAACTGACGTCAATGCACGCGCTAGAGAGATAACCGAAATGCCACCACCACGAGGCGGGCCGGTATTAGGCAGTCTCGAAATCTGCCGCGGGTCGCACGGCTGAACTTTCCCGAATTAAAAATAGGTTGTTTTTTCCCTTTTTAATGAAATCGGCTGATTTCCAGAAACACTATCATTCTTTCACTCGCGCGAGAAGGGAGGGCCGGAAAAAACAAGCCTCCATCCATCAATCACGGTCTTGGGGCGAGCATCAAATGGCAAAAAAAAATCAGCCGCGGACTTGTTTGTCCGTACTTATCAACTCCGACCGCCATTGGCAATGCTGCTTCTGCTGCGAGTAAGTACACACTCATTATAATGCTAAAATGATGATGAGTGAACCGCGCGGGTCAACCGCGGCGATATCTCTAGTTCGAACCGGCTTTGCTCGTGATCCGGTGTGGAAAAATCTCATTAGCAACTTCCATCGAGTGATCGATCAGAACGGCGCCATTTGGATATTGAAATGTTTGCCCTATCTTATCCAGAATGGGGGAGTCTGTAAATATTAGCAATTTAAGTCAAACTAAGATTTGTTCTACGTCAAACATCACACTTCGTTTAGTTAACAATGCCAAACGTGCAGTTAAACCGAATAGCATCCCGAGACGTCTTCCAAGGAGTGTTGCAGATGTTTCCGGCCGAGTCGATTGGGGATGCCATAAACGTTATCAATGCAAGTCTCTCAATATTGTTTGCTGATATTTACATTTCGCGTGACAAAAACTTTCCCATTCTCTATCGAAATCCACCGGATCTGTCCGAGGGCTGAACAGGTTCCAAGTGTCTCGGCTTGACAGTTATTAGCAAATCGAAATCATTTCTATAGCAGGTCAAGTACAACTCCTAAAAAGAAAATAGATTAGATTCATAGCAAGACGTAGAACATTGGAATTAGAGAAAAACAAAAACACTGTGGTTTCTATCAGTTCTGACCTTACAGGCTTAGTTATGCCCCCATGGTCTCTATATAATAATTGTATATAAATTTAAGATCAGGGTTGTAGATGCTCTTAGTGATTTATGTTTGAATGCGTTTTATCATACTTTACCAGATTTATGAATCCGTCTAACTTAAAATATTCACCATTGAATATAACGTGCGATTAGTGTCTCCCTTACCAGAATGTACATTTCTCGAGTACTTTTTCAAACAGACGTACCTGATTTTGTAAACAAAGAGGGGAAGTGAAATTCAAACGTAAAGTTCTTGAAGCCCTTAGCACTTTTACGCAACCTATGGCCACCAACACAAGGAATAACATATCCCAAGCATGATGATGATGCTACTTTCCATGGGGGTGCTAAGATTTTTGAGAAATTTACGTTTAAATCTTACTTCCCCTCTTTGTTTACAATATCAGATACGTCTGTTTGAAAAAGTACTCGAGATTTGTCCTCCTGATTCGAAGGAAAAAAATCCGCATCCAAATCCCCCGACAATGCTGTTGTTTCCCATTAGATAACAGTCTTTATCGGAACAAGCGCGAGACGACAAAGTACGGTTCATTCTCACCACGCATCCTCTTATGTCGACGACCAGGCATATTTACAAGAAAGCGCCGACTAAGACATTTATCTCGTTCATTCTGACGGCTTCCTTGGCCACCTACCCTTGTGATGCATTGTGTCGGAAGAGATTAATCGCCACGGGTTTTCTTTTGTGTAACATTACTTGCATAGCATCATCGCCCGATGGTGTAATTAGCGCCATGCACCGGAGAGTTCGAGCATCGGTTGTTGTCCGCGAAAGTTTACAACAAGGCGCTAACTCGGTCAGCGATTCCGTGTTCAAGCAGTGAGTTCGACAATCGGCATAGGACACACAGAAGTCTCGCGTGCTAATTGAAACGTGCAATAAATGAAACGGGTGCGGAGTCGGCACCTTTTGCCAACGGGGAACGCCGAGAACCTGGAAAATTTTGATTAAATACGAAGATACTGCGCACTAGTTTTCGGGTTTGGATTACAAATTGTGCCAACAGAGTTTCATAATCATCTTCACATTGTATCCGGGGCATTTGGTTTGTCTATAGTCCAGAAATATTCTCTAGGTGATTACCAAAACACGCTTGAATTGTCAGAATCTAGCGTCTGTTATTCGTGTGGAAGTTCAGGATATGTACGATCAGTAGGACCATTATTAAGTTGAGAGCCTGAAGGGAAAGATTCGGTATTGGAAGATCTAAGTATCGTTCACATATAATCGAGATTTGAGCATCTTTTGAGCTATTCTTAGTCGATCTTTCAGCAAACAACTGATAATTATTTGTTTTAATTCCTTCCTAATTTTAATAAAACAACATTTCCTTATTTTAATTCCTCGATTATTCAGAGCTTCTCATACAAAATATGTGTAGCTTGTAGATATTCTTTAATAGTGATTTGCTGATGATTCAACGATGCTGCTTGGTGCCTGGTCTCACTCACCTCGCCACTGGTACTCCGTAGCGTGCAGTGTGGCTCGCTTTGTTTCTTTAAGGACATACGGGATCAAGTCCCTATCACTTTGAAGTTTTCTGAGCACAAACGTCATATACTATTACGACTTCAGGCGTGAAATTTTCAGGAATCGTTTGCTCCACTGGAGCATCCGTTGGTTAGCAATTTCAGCGTTGTTTGTTTTGTTTTGTTTGTGATTTTTAGTCTCAAAAATCGTGGAGTGATAATTAACCTAACCTATACTGCCGTTATACGCATAATTGTCCCATGTTCTATGGGATTCCCTGTATACATGGGACAGTTATGCTTATAACGGCAGTATAGATCATATAGAAAAATGAATCCCTTTAGTTTCACCTTTACAAAACCAAATCGGAATAGTATGCGTAAGGCGGTATCCTATTCGTCGGTCATTTTAACTTGAATTCGGATTTCACTTTCGCTCACACTATTCCTCCTATAAGTACATTTTCAACTCGGAAAACCTCGCCGACGTCCACCACGAGAGGATCTTGACTGGCTACTTGGTTGTGTATGTGTCCGCCATGGTAGAGGCTAGTGAGTGAAGACTTATAGTTTTTTCAGACCTGCCAGACCGGTGACCCGGGCATATTTGCTCTGCACAGGTCACTATCCCGGAACATCCTTTTCAGGATAGATACGTCTTTCTGCGAGACTCGCAGCATTTTGAAGGAAAAACTGGCCCGATGATGTTTGCTAACTTTTCTCCGTGCACACTTTCTGTCACATTTGTAGGATCGAAAACGAGGGCTTCAGATGTTTTTTATGAAGTTCAGCAAGGAATTTGCCCCTGTTCCAGCTCGGGTCATGTGCTTCTTGGACTTCATATGAACCCGTCACGCTTGTTTTCCCATATTACTGAACAAAAAATCCGTGCTGCAGAATGTGCAATAGGCGCTTTTCGGTTTGTATTAGACTCGCCCAATCCAAGTTCTGAGTTCCGGATCATCCTTCCAGTAGTTGTTCAGTTGGTGGTCGTCATTCGATCGCAAAAATGGTTACTGAATCATTTGCAGGTTGCCCAAAATGTGTGTTTTAGGATTTAAGTAACTAACATACCCGTTTTTCCTTTTAGAAATTTTATCATCACCGTATATTTTTGCAAAAAAAAACCGTTAAACAAAATCGAAGAAGGACTGACACGTATGCAGTTGACAATGACACCAACTTCGTTAAATTTTAGTTACTTTCTTTCTTTCTAACACTTGCGTTGGAAGACAAAGAAAAACAGAGAGTATCCAGAGGAGTATGTATGGGAGCTAAAATTTCAGCTGTGGTCCAGTAGTAGCATTAAATGCATCATTTTTCATCCACTACTTTAGTTACAGTTACAGACACCGCATACGACAAATCAATAAGACCACTTTTTGATTTCCATAAGAGATGCTCGAATTTGAGGATCTGACTTTTGATTATTGATGCATGAATCAGTTTAATATCAGTATACTTTAGATTGTATTTCACACTCATCAACATGGCGTAAACTATGGATATCAAAAGGAGGTCTTATCGTATTGTCGTAGGTGGTGTCTGTAGTTTCTGAAGTGGTGAATGAAAAATTATGAATTTATTAAAGATGGCTGTTGCCAAAATTTCAGTTCAATTACTTCACGGGAAAGTGAAAGACAAGCCTCCAAACATGACCATTTTGTATGAAAATCGGGCTTTTCTGGCCCAACGTGAATCCCGAGGTGTAATTCGGCAATTCACTCCGGAGCAAAAAAAAATAAACGAGTCAAAATGTTGGGTCGATGTCGAAAAAATATTTCTGTAATGGAAAAATCCAGGTAACGCAGAAGTGAGGTTAAACGTCGTAGATGGCGCTCTTGGAAAATAATTGTTCGAGCTATTTAAGCAAAGTAATTGGTAGTAATAAGAGTTGGTAAGAGTAAGTAAGAGCAGAAAATCGTCGCTAATGATACTGACCAATTTCATACATGGCATGAGCATAGCATTTACAGTTACACAATATCGTAGGCGGTGAAGACTAAATCTACTGTTAAGAGAACTATCACATACGGATCCGTTGTCGTTCGGTATGAAACCTGGGGGATGATTTCGAACCCTTAGATACCAGATATGCTGCCTGTAGCTAAGTCCACCCTGGACCACGCCCTTGCAACTGTAGGGGAGTGGAAGGGAATGTTAGTCCAACACAAACTTGAAAGAGATTCAAAGAACTCTACGACCCCTCATATGTGTCACAGGTAATGGAGTGTTAATAGGGAAAGGGTTATCGACACTGACCAATTCCATACAGTTTAAAAAATAGCTAGAAAGTTATTACCAATTTTAGCTTTAGATGCTACGATATTTAACCTCACTTTAGCTTCAATTGGTTTCGTCCATACTTTGATATTTTTTTATTTCTTTTCAATATAAAAAAATTCTGTTATACATTTGAACATTGGTTTCTCTTTAAGTGCAGAATTTAAAATACTAATCTGAATGAATAAATGGTTAAATTGCATGTCTGTTTTGAAAAATTATGTAAAATAAAGCTACAAAAAATACCCAATTTTCAGTAAAAAGTAACTATAAAAATCGGAACTGTTTAACGTTTATATTTCAATACTATTACCTAATATTAGATAATCTGTGTTTACGAATAATTTGGGTATGTGCACTTTTGACCGATTATCGGTACTTTTTAACAATCTTTAGGTATTCTCATCTTAGCGATCATTTAGATCGAATTTAGTTAGATCACTTGTTGTAAGTGCTGATATTTACAGGGTGTCTGCAAATTATCCGTACAGACTTTGTCGGCATGCCTCAACACAACCAAGCGGATTAAACTAAGCATACCTACATGGTTTAACATCTTGATCCATTGTCTCCATACGCAGTAAGTTAGGTACCGTGGTGATTTCTAATTCATTCAAACTGAAGCCGAATGAGTTGCGCGCAGTTGTAATTGAACTTTTTTGAAAGGGAAAAACTGTTTCAGTGATTGCAAAGATCCTGAATATAGTAAAATCTACAGTGAGTGACGCAATAAAACGATAACAACAGCTTGGAACGCTAGATGATCGCGTAGGGAGAGGAAAATAGCGCACCGGTTGAACTCCACAAATGCGCTAGATTATCCGGCGACGAATCAAGCGAAATTCTTCGATTTCCATCCAAAAATTGGCGAAATCAGTGAACATTTCAAAATCTTCCGTTGGAGTCAAAGTTTACGACGATTAAGCAAACCGGTTAAAACAAGTTAAGGGGCCGAGGACCGCTATCGGTCAGTGCTGTTCACGCATGAAAAAGTTTTAATAATCGAGCAGCATTACAACCACCAAAATGATCGGCAGTTGCTTCCTGGAAAATCGTGAAAGTATTTCAAGGAGTCGTCATCCCGCTTTTGTCATGGTTTGGGCTGGAATAACTCATTCCGGCAAAACCCCTTCGATCTCCATCCACAAGGGAGTGACAGTGAATCAAGCGTTATATCAGAAGCTACTAACTGACACAGTAGCTTCTTGGGCATCGCAGCATTTCGGCAAAATGAATGGATTTTTCAACAAGACTGGGCGCCGGCTCATGGAGCAAAGAAGACTATTTTCCCATTCTTTTTAACGAAAGATGAATGGCCTTCAAATTCGCCGGATTTTAATCCGATGGACTATTCGGTATGGTCCATCTTGGTGTCAAGCGCCTGCAGTACACCACATAAATCACTAGAACATCTAAAATCGTCTCTTTTAAAGGTTTGGGAACAAATATCTGTCGAAGAACTCGAGGCCATCGTGGATTACTTCCCGAAACGTTTGAAGGCGTGCATTTAAGCACGAGGCGGCTTGTTCATTTTGAAATGAACAAATAAAACTTGTAATTTGCAAACATATTGCTATAACAAACAATACATATTGATTTTTAGATCCAACAAAAAAGAGATAATTTAAACACCATTTTGTTGTACGGAAAATATTCGGACGCCCTGTACTGTAAAGCAATACTCTCGCCATTACGTACTTCCAAGAAAGAAAAAAAAGATGTTCAGAATTCTTCTACCCAGTTCCGTGGCTAATGTTCGACACTGTAAATATTTATAATGTTTTATTGATACACCTTCTAAACGGAATAAAATATTGATTGATTTCCACTTTTTTGAATTTTCAGTGAACCGTTCAAGTTTAACAAACTCTGTTTCGTGATTTTTACCAATACACTGATATTTATTCTAGAAATAACCTTGAAAAAGAAATTATATAATAATGAACACTCCAAAATGAATCGCCTCTTTTCGGTTACAGAAATTTGTGTCACGAATGTTTCAATTTAATCCCCATCGATAGTAGTATTTTTGAAACTTTTAAGAAGACTAAAAAAAAACAAGTAAACAAGTACACCTACTGTATAGCAAGAACACCAATTCAATCCGGATGAATCAAAGTAAACAAATGTCCGGCTGTCCGGATCCAACCGGAACCATACCGTCCGGGTTTAATTGAAACTAATTCGATATATTGCTGTTTGCTAAACTTATTTTCAACGAGCGGGCAAAACAATCGTTTAGTTTAACAACTGCGTAGTAACCTTTCAGAAAATGTTGTTGGTAAACAAAACTGGAAAATAGGGAAAGGTTCCCGAGTAAGGTCTAACATAAATCATAAAGATTGAAATCGAACTTTTGTCACAATTGTCAAATTTGATATGAAATTTATCTTTCATCTTGCTGTAAATTGCGTACAATTTTCTGAGAGAAAAGTAGTTTCGCTGTCACTGTCTTGAAAGGACATCAACTGGAAGACTCATTTTACTATCATCAGGAAGATATGTGCAGCAGGACGAATTTTAAATTTGATGTCACAGGAATAAATTTTTGCTATCAATTTTGATCTGTTAACCGTTAAAACGACCAGCATGAGTAATCATTATCAGCAACATCACAACAAAATATTTAGTTTTCTATTTGATCTCAAACTTTACTCGGGTTCCTTCGCTAACGTTTGGCATCTGATTTCACATGAAAATCATACGGAACACATTTCTACATCAAACACCACTTGTATCTAAATTTAGAAGCAACGGCGACACCTTCCCTTGGCCATTTTCAAATGCAAATGAGGTCAGCGCACTTCTAGCGGCATCTGCGAAGCTAGCTTTCCCGACTGTTGCAAGGTGATGAAATAGTGCAGACCGGTTACCTTGAAGAAGACAATGTTACCCCGCAGACACAGTTGGCATATGCATTATTTATTATACCCACACACTCTGCCGATTGTTTACCGCAAAGTATGATCCACTTTCGAGGCCCAGGCTTCCTTCGTGAATCCAATGAAAATGCAGTGATTCACCGAATTCGTAATGGATTAAAAACAGCACATTACGGATGATTCAACATTGATTTTAATTTCGAAACACCATGCACCGGTTACGAAACATTGCACGGATAACAAAGATAAGATGGATCCGCCATGGACTTTGATAACAATTAGTGTTATCGCAAATTTCGAATCCCACGCACCAAATCCGTTAACGCTTCTTAAATTAATAGATTATGGCAGTGGCAAGACTAATCGCCAAATTTTCCACTGCAATTTACGATGGTTGCAGCGACAAGGTCGTCTGATTGTCAAGGAATTTCGCCTCAGACAGGCAAAATCGGATTATTTCCACCAAGATAAGTTCAAAACAACCGAAGCTCAGTTATGCAGTTATCGATCCAACAAAGCGGTACTTAACCTGTTTGCGAAGGATGGCTTTTGACGGAAATGTGACAGCATGGGAAGACATTGTTTGCGTGCTTCCAAGGACAAGAAGGGAAAGCAACGGAAGAAAAATGGGGTTGATGCAGTTAATTCTGCAAACAAAGCAAATTGGATAAAGTCACGCAATGTTAGATCAATAACCTGAACCCTAACAAGTTGTCAACAACTGGACTTGTTTATCCGAGTTCGAGAACTTGCCGTGTACTTAATATGCCAAAAAATATTATCATGTTTACTACATCAGTCGCTAGCTGAAAAAAAAGACCAGAAAACTGAATCGCAAAAGGTATTCAAGCGAAGCGAAGGGAACAACATGTTGACGACATCCAATTTGCCCGTTCTCTAGAATGGGAAATGTGCAATGCAATACTATTAATAATTCCTAGATGACGCATGCGACGAGGCTCAATGCTTTTAGGACGAATTATCGTACTTCGGAACTTCATCGCGTGATCCTCCTCGAATCAGACCAGTCAGTCGAAGAAACCGGTTTTTTTCCACACATCATCGACGAAGAATCGGATTGATAGGACCGGGCTCTTATCAGGCGTTGCAGTGAATTTCACAACTAGCGGGCATGAACTGGTTTCGGGAGGAAAACAAGAACCCGCAGCGACTATTTATAACCTCGGGAGAGATTATTTTAATTGTTTCGCCTCAATTTCCGCTTGATCAGCTCTGCCAATTTACGGGTTAGCGCTAAAATGTGGCTAGCCCATGCACTGCAATCGTGGTCGGTATAAACTCGATCGCTCGTCCAAATCAATTCGCGTCAATTGTTGAACCTCGCTCTAGAGAAAAGATAAGATACGCTCGGTGGCAATTGTTTAGAACCACGCGTGACCAACGATGATCAGAGGTTCAAATTTTAACTAAGGTCAATAAGTATTGATTGAGGCTTGCGGGTGTTTGGACGGACTTATCTAATCAGCCGAAGCAAGAATGTTGAGTCTATTGCATCGGTGCAACATCGATAACTAAATTCAGCCATGTCGTGCAAACAAGTTTTCGTTTTTGTAGTCCACGTACTAGCTGCGATAGATTTGAATAATATATTGTTTAATTTAAATAGATTTATTGGCACGCCTGTACGGTGTTGTAGATCGATCGTATGTGGATCGGAATGGAAATTTCCATTCATCGTTGCTTTGAAGCGTCTGCAATGCGATAGCAGACAGTCCTCTTGTTCCAACTTATTTCTTCTTCTGTTTTTGGGCATTCATAATTCTACAAGCATACCGACGAACAATCGACCAGTTCAAGTGGAAGGACATGGCCTCCAGCAGAGTTGGTCACTTGGACAGTAGCCTGTAGGCTCTATTCTACATCGAATCTAGCATCCACCCACACATACAAATGTGCTTACAGATAGTGCCACCATGCTGCACACAAACAACATCTTGCATCACAAGGAGATTGCTCAACCGTTAGAGTGACTTCCTCGAAATGCACAGGCGCCATCCATGAGCGCCAATCAAGCCGTAACATATCGATGCAACGATGCTGATCGAGTGCAGAATGGTAATCGCCGTAGACAGGGCCGGTTTTGAGTAGAAAAATTGCGGCGCGGCGGCGGCGGCGGCGACGACCGACAACAATCGCAAAATACAGGCGAGAGCTATTTTTAGCTTGCGCGAAGCAAGGCGAAGCTTGATTTTTCTTTTTGCACTGCAGAACTGTTTGGGAAGGAGGGAATAACATTAACGTGCTCAATACGTGAATGGGTAATTATAACTGATACGAGGACCGGGCAGGGAGAGAGGGGTAGTGGTTGACTACCGCCAGTTATTATTTTGCATGGCTTGGTCGATGCTTACAGGACGCGAGATGACAGGGCAAAAGTAGAATCTGGTGAGCTAACGAGCCGGATCATTGTGAAATTTAGATGTGAACAACAACTGTGTTGGTTTTGGATTGAATGCTAGCTATCAATATGCCAGAACTGGTTTGAACAAGCCCACCTTATCACGGGGACCGAGCTGTAACTTGCACGTGGTGCGTGTCAAGATTATGAAATTCGATCGTGACTTGGAATGCTTTTAATCGTACTAATTTTAGTTGAAAATTTAAGTATCCATAGAAGCACGACATCTTCGGCGTGATTATGAAATTATCAATAATTTAGTTGTTTAAAGTAGTTTTGAAATTTAACGGATTTTTAATCGAAGCTAATGAAACCTCTTAAGGGTTTCTTAGCCTGGTTACTATTACTGTAAATTCATTGTTCTTAAGACCTCCGTAAACGTTCTAGACATAAATTCATTTGATTAGTTTTCTAAGAATCCCTGACGATCTTCCAAAGTAAGTGCTAGCTTCCGAGTCTGCTAAATGTTTCAGAAATCTAATTTGAGAAAAGAAGAGTCGAAAGCTTGTGCAACTCGTTTTGATTCTATTGTTTTTGTTTTTCCTTCTTCACAATATCGTTTGTCACCGTAAATGACCCAAGCAGGAAACTTCACTGAGATCTAATTGTAAAAATCCTTGATTATTGATTGCAAAAATCATAGTTGAATGGCACTTTAAAAACTGCAGCTTAAGGAGACTTCTATTAGAATTCGGAAGATTGTTCTGAAAGAATCATTTACGGAAAAATTCACATTTGAAACGAGGGCTGGGACGAATCAATTTGTATGACTCGTTAGAAATGAGAAGTTATTAGAAATTTCCATTGATTTCCAACTTTCTTTATTGCTTATCTTGACAGATATGCGTATTTCGTCATACAATATGCAGACTTCATCAGTCTCGTGTACTTAAACTAATACCAGTCGAGTATTAGTACACGACACTGAAGAGGTCTACACATTGTACACGAAATACGCGTATCTTTCAAGATAAGCAATGAAGGTAGTTGGAATCAAATGAAAAATTCTAATTTTTCTTCTCACTTCTAGTTACAGGTATTCCATATCCATTCCATTCCAAATATCTTCTCATCAATGAGACCCTAGGGGTTGACAGTGATTTCTGCTAGAACCAAAGATTTTAAGATAAAGTATTCTAACGGAACGAGGCTGTGAAAATTGAATAAGCAGTTGAAATTGAGCGGAGGGCTATTTTGAAAGGCAGTACCCGATCAAGCACATAATCTTTTGATGAAACTTGTCAGAAGCAGATAATTTTCCAACAACATGATGCTCATATACTACTTTCAGCTTGATCTGGTTTTTGCAATTTGTTTGTTTTCCTCTCCACATGCCTAACATGGGTGAGAAATTATCTCCTACAGTAGGGTTTTATGCACTGGCTCTTTCACACAAATTATTTATAGTCTTTTACCAAGCTTCCCCAATGCAGGAAAAGCTAGCTTCAACCTTTCTTACGAAAATTTGACACAAATATTTATGTTTGCTGGGTGAATTACAAATGATCAGTCCTATGCACCCAGGCCTAGGAGATCGACCAAGAAACTTGAGTAAGTAAATTAAGTATAAAAAGAATGATTGCGTGATCTGTACAACAGGAGTTTTAATCTTATATATGTGGGTCTAA
This sequence comes from Aedes japonicus, assembly GCA_034211315.2. Taxonomy (NCBI): domain Eukaryota; kingdom Metazoa; phylum Arthropoda; class Insecta; order Diptera; family Culicidae; genus Aedes; species Aedes japonicus. The sequence goes on from JASCZW010006720.1 coordinate 110,905, forward strand.
ATATAGCATAAGGCCGTACAGTTTGTACACTAACTCTATATGGTCGAAGTTTACACTAAACAACAAGACAGTCTCGAGTAATTCATGATTAGAGCCTTAAAGCCAAACGGGTCCTCCCTTAGCTCAATCAGTAAGGGCGCGGCTACAAAGCAACACCATTCTGGAGGTGGCTGGGTTCGATTTAAGGTCTGGTCTAGGAATTGTTCGTCAAGGAAAATTTCTCGACTTCCTTCGCATAGGGTATGATTGTACTTGACAACACACAATTATACCAATTCAAAAATGGTATCTGGCATCGAAAGCTCCTAATTAATAATTATTGAAGTGCATTTAGAGCAGTAAGTTGGGAGCTAGCAATATGCTAATTGCGAATGCAATAAGCTTGAAACGTTAAGAAGAAGCCTAAAAACCAATTACAAACAATGCCTTTCAACGTTGATTTCTCACAAATCTCAGAGCCATTAAGCGAATTGAAAGCAGCATCTTATAGATGAATGTTTGCTCTATCATTTGATGTTGAATATCGTAGGAGTCTTGTGATTCGTGAGAAATCAACGTTGAAAGTCATTGTTTACAATTGACTTTTAGGCCCTAATAGTGAATTACTCGAGAAGTATTTCTCGTAACTAGTGCACCAGTTAGAATAATCCGTTTGAATAAATATGTAGCTGTTTGCTTATTGCAAAGATAAGGCGGTACAGGAGTACAACAATAAAGCTTGAATGAAGCTAACGTCATCATTATTTTCCTAGTACTCATAGCAATCAAAATAATCCAATGTACATTCTAACTTGACAAAAGACCAATCTAACAAGTCCAAACTACAAATGCAAATGCAATTGGTCCTAAGTAACAAATGTATCAATTACACAACTAAAATCATTGTAAACGCCAAAAGAAACTTTTTCTTTGTAATGCTACCGACGTTTTGCGTTGAAAACCATTCAAAAAATTAAAGATTACACGATTGAGTTGCAATTGCGATTTAAAAAACAGATTTGAAAGAAATGTTACACAGGATCTATTGCAATGTTTGGCTTGATGGACAGTTTTCTACAAACCTAAAAGTATTTTCTGCACATTTATGAAGTAAGGTCGAAGTCAGAGTTACAAAATACAAATTTAAACAATAAATGATTATTTTGGTCTATTAATTTATCAATCTTTGATACCAATGCTGTATTGAATGAACAGAACAGTTCCACAAACACTTCAATTTAAATTTCCCGACCCGAGGACAGCAATCCACGCCGAAAGCCGATGTACCTCAAGCCTCTAACTAAAAAGGTGAAAATGGAGTCTGGTATCAATTGCAGTCTCCGACCACATCTTCCCCTTCGGAAGGAAAATAAATCTGTTTGGCCCATGTGTGGGTTCCATATATAGCGGGTACAATGACGAACCAGTCCAAGAGACCGAAAGTCACGCTAATACAGTATGAAGAAAGAGAAGAACGTTAAACGCCCAATCCTCCGGTTGATGCAACTCGCAAAAAATAAAACCGCGTTGCCCTGCCTGGAGGAATGGCAACCAAAACAAAACGCCATCGAATCAAGTTCAAGGTCATCATTACACGGATCGAAAAACTACGTCGCAAAATTTCGCTTCCGCTGAGCTGCTGTCGTTTATTCCGGTAGAAGGTTTCACGTATACAAAGTACCGCCATGAAACTTGCATACGCTCGCTGTTGTGATATTGCTATTCATGTACTGTGTAGAAGAGAACAACGGGAATATTGGGCTTTGATACACACCCTGTTTCACTGTTAGACTATATTTGTTAGTCCAACTGCAGTGGACGGTGCATATTTTACTGCCCTGTTGGAATGCTGGATAAACGAACGCACCTCAGCTCAAGCGCTCACAGTCCGATAAGTGGCAAAGGCAATGTGCGTGTAAAAAATTCAAAACAAGTTTCTAAAAATAGCTTCAACTCGAGTCGAGCGCAGTATTGCTCGCTTTGAATGAGGCAGTGCCCCCTTCGAACTGCTTCTCCGGTTCGTACGGATTGTTGGATCATGTGTAAACGGGGCTTAACTAGGTGAACGATTGACGATAAAAATGAGAAACAAATCAGGAACATACGATTCCAGAATATTGCGTTTCAAAACTGTCAACAACGCAGTGCTTGTCCTTGAAGAAGGGACCGATAGAGAGGTAGTTCCATATAAACAACGCTAAAAATAGTACGACCTTCATAGGTGCAGCCTTTTTCGGAAGGGACTTATTCCGCATAGCCCTGTTTGAATTTATTTGGTCAATATTTATCTCTACCTAGCGAGGGAGGAGGGACGGTATGTGCGTACGAGTGGTTAGACACGTACGCACAGAGAGGCTAGACTGTGTCTGTTCCGAGTACCAGTAATATGTAGGGCGAGTTTTATTCGCCTCAGCGATGTGTAGTTGTGTTGACTTCGAGTTTTCAGCAAAGCTGGAAAATCGTACACTGTTAATTAAGGTGTGTTTAGCACATTCAATTTTCAACAATGGTTCAGTCGGACAGCAGTCACGGTATAAAATAATCTAACGATCTTTAACCAGCAAATGTTTAAAGAGATCATTAGCTTCATTAGTAAATGTCGACCGATAAAAACTATATGCTAATGATATATGAATCACCTATTCCATCTCACCCCGCGTATTTCAATTCCAAAATGCATTGATTGACATTCCCCTAATTTTAAGCTACATCTATTTCAAAATACCAATTTGTGCAAACTTACCCTCCAGCGAATAGATGAATAAATGTATCTCGTTCACGTTGGGACATACTTTTTCCGAAAGTGCTTTTCGGTCAGTTCTGCTTCACCGTGTTCGTCACAAAAAAAAATAATGGTACACAGTCCTCTCACACAGAGGAAATACTTTTAACCAGTGTTCTTTATTTAGCTTTTCTTATCAAACACACAAGCGTGTGCGTTGTGCTCTGTTCGATACCAACCACACAAATGCACCGAGTTACTACCACAATAGCAATCTGAACCTTTTTTTTCTTATTCGTTTCCTTTTATTACCAGATTGTTATCCTTCTGCAGCGTAGTAAAATCCTAGTGGAAAATCCTCGTTCAGAATTTTCCGACTGTTTATGTTTACTTTTTAGCACTTTCTGATTTCGTCGATGGAAATCTTTAAGTCACATTATTGTTCAACTTGTCAGACGATAAAAGCAGCTTTCACAAAACACACACCCGGATCGGAGCTATCTGCGAGTATTGAACTACCGTTCCAAAAAAGGGGCCAAGCACTGGCGCTCCTGTGGAGCGAACACTCTCGCAGGCTACTGTGATGTAATCACACACAGAAAAGCGACTATTTTCCCCCCACACACGTTGATTCAATTGAACCGGTTTTCCCGAATTCTACCACAATATATGATGCAGGATAAATGAAAATAAAAATGCACCCAAGAGGACAAAATCCGAAAAACCCGGAATCCTTGCGCTGTTTTCTTCTTAATCGGAAATTTTGGTTTTGAAAGGGGAAAAAGTGAGGTTAAGTCCTCTCAGCGTAATTCCAAGTGTCGACAGGCTGTTGTAACTTGATTCGATTTTTCGCTGGACAGTTCAATTTATAGCAACGGGATGTAAGAACTGTGGCGCAGTGACGCCAAGAATATCAATGTTCTGATTAGCAGCTAATATTCTTCAATCACTTTCAATTTATTTTTTCTTTCTTCTTGTACTCTTCGGCTCACTAACACAATGAAAACTTTTTATTTTGATTCTTTGGAATCACACGAAAGCGCATTCAAGATAATCACGTCTGAACGATTTGCTGGTTGGTCAATGACTGAAATCGCGAAGCAACCGCACGAAGTTTATGATCTTCGTTTATTTCGAACCAAGATCTCGTTAACAGGGGAAACAGAGGAAGGCATGTGATGGTATTAGTGGGCAAATTGAGTAAACCTTCAATGACGAAAACAAACCTACCCGCATAACGAAAACCAATTTTCACAGATTTATTATCATATATAACGTTATTATTATCAAATAGTTCAATCTCATTTTCATCATACAACGTCTAAATTAACACATATTGTTAATGTATGCCATATTGTCATTGCAAGGTTTTTTGTTGTCTGCACTCGGTCTGGATTAAATACCAACATTTTGGCATAGAGTATACAGCAAAAAATGTTTCGTGAAAAAAGCAATTTTTTAATGGTAACCTAACTTAACCAGTATAACGGATTTCGGTAAAATTTGACATGTTCCGGTAATTTTTTTATCGGAATACTGTAAAATTTCACCGAAATCCGGTAAATCGGATTACCGAACGTTCAGCTGTTGAAAGTTCGGTAAAAAGTTACCGAATACTGTAAAATTTTCTAAGTGTGATAACGCTGTAGTCTGAACAAGGCATTACATATTGTTAAAACTCCCAGGTTAAAACTATATTTTGTATATTTTGTATATTTGTAAAAATCCATCTGACCAATTGGGGTCTTAATGAATAAAATTAACTAATACAAGTTAAAACTTAAACTCTACGTAACACGTTCCTTTGGCTATGCAGAAATGCGCTGGCAGGCTCGTTGAAGTCGAATTGTTCAGCAACCTCGTTAAATCGTGACGACATAAACCTTACCGGATCGTGTTGTCCATAACGACTATTTCTCGACTCAAGATGAAGAAAGTTACGTCTTCTGAGATGCCTTACTGGTGCATACAGGCTAAGATCAGAGAGAATGGCAGGAGAATCAATTTCATTAGTCAGCACCTTGGTCACAAAATATATTTGAGCATAAAAACGCCTTTTATCCAAGGTTTCGATTCCCAGCAACATGCAACGGTGCTCATATGGTGGCAAATTTACCGCGTCACGCCAGGGAAGACGCCCCAAGGCCCAACGAACGAATCTTTTTTGAACTGCCTCGATGCGGTCGATCCAAATACTGCTATACGGGCACCAGGCAACAACAGCGGATTCCAGGATCGAACGTACTAGTGCGCAGTACAGAGATTTCATGCACATCGGGTCTCGAAATCCATCGGCGATTTTGAAGATGAACCCCAGGTGCTTGTTCGCCCTTGAAATTACATCCTCGTAATGCATCCGAAACGTAAGTCCGCTATCCAATATTACGCCCAAATCTTTGACTTTGCTGACGCGTTCGAGAGTTTGACCAGACAAACTGTAGCGAAAGTTGATTGGCTGAAGTTTTCGACAAAACGTTTTGGTATTAAATTTAACAACGCACAAAGTTAAAAGGTTTCGGTTGCTCCAAACGTCAAATAAATCCAGAAAATGCTGCAACTTCTGGCAATCCTCGAGACATGATATTATCATGAATATTTTCACGTCGTCCGCAAAGAAGAGCCGCGTACTAGATGGCAGAATAGTCGCAACGTCGTTAATGAAGAGTGAGAACAATATCGGACCAAGGTTGCTTCCTTGTGGCACACCAGAGCATGCAGTGAAAGGTTCGGACTGCGACGTCCCAATCCTAACGCGCACAGATCTGTCAGTAAGAAATGATTTGAACCATCTCGCAAAGGCTGCAGGTACTCCCATTTTCTCTAGTTTATGAAGAAGAATATCATGGTTCACACGAACAAATGCGGCTTTAAAGTCAGTATACACAGCATCCACTTGCAGGCCAGCGTCCATCGAGCGAATACACAGGGAAGCAAACTGAGTTAAATTAGTTGCGACAGATCTTTTTGGGTAGAATCCATGCTGGTCACAAGATATGTAATTCTTACAGGATGCGAAGAGTGCGTTTTTCACAACTATCTTAAATATTTTAGAGCAGGCACTTAACGACGTTATTCCGCGGTAATTGGCAATGTTGCATTTGTCCCCTTTCTTGTGAATTGGCGTGAGACTCGAGGTTTTCCATCTAGCAGGGAACGCTCCATATTGCAAAGAAAGATTAAACAGCTTGACTAAAGGCTCCACCAGTCCTTCCGAACAGTTTTTCACCAAGGTCGCCGGGATTCCGTCAGGACCGGGACAAGCAGAATGCTTTAATTAACGAATAGCATCACGAACATGTTCAGCAGTAATCTCAAACATTCCGAAGTCAAAGCTATCTAACGGAGTGTCACGTAAAGCAGCATCGATGTGTTGCGGTGTGGCGATTCTAGGAGAGAACGCACTTTTAAAGTGCTCGGCAAAAAGCTCGCATTTGGAAGAGGCAGTATTGGTAGAATAGTCCACAAAATACATAGAGCTTGGCAATCCATCTTCTTTTCGTTTTGAGCGGACAAAAGACCAGAACTTCCGAGGATTCCTACGCAAACTTGTTTGGGTACGATCTATATAGCGCCCATACAGGAAGCGATTACATCGCTTATATTCGTTGCTAGCTAGCACGAATCGACGCCTCGACGTGTTCGATCGGTGTTGATTATATTTTCGGAGATTGTTAGTTTATAGTTGTCAATTATAAGGGAAAATGTCGTAAGAACAACCGAAACGGTCGTCAACAATACGGGAAATGGTTCAGGAATGGTTTGTGAATATATGGGTAATCTCTGAACACGGAGTTGCATCTATATGCTTGATCGAGTCATTAAATTTTCGCAAACACTAGTTAAATGTTAAGATTGCAATTCCCGATGCCGGCGCCGTGATGTACCAGAAAAAATAAAGAGATTGCGTTAAGGTTTACAGCTCGGTTTACAGGAGGAGAAACGAGAGAAAAGAAGTTTGTTTATATGGCTTACACGATGCCAGATGCAAATGAAGTTCCGCATTAGATGGAGTACATTTTTGCTGCCGTCACCATTAATAAAACCAATAAGCCGCCTAGTTCTCACCTGTATATATTCATTGCCTGCAAGCTGCAATGCCTGCAAAACGAACTTCCAACACAAAGAACAGACATCCAAACTGAAGTGCCCTCCGTGTTTGAATTTCTGTAATTGCCATTTTTAAATTACAGCTCGTTTCCGTTAGTTTTGGTGAATCGTATGTTGATGGCACCACTTGCCCGGGTCGAGGTTTGATATATACCACAGAGAACAGACATCCGAGCTCACGCAATTTTGTCCCTAATCTACTGTGTAAATTTTTAAAAACAAACCGTTGGAAAAACAACACCGAATGGTCTAGGTTTCTCCCAACTACACAGAGCAGTGCAAAATAGACAAGTGCTTCACCCAATTTCAAATGTGCGTCTCCTGTTTCAGAAGAGATGTAAGAGATTTCGTAGCAGCACAAGAGACAGAAAGCCGCACATGCACTTCTCTTTCAGAGATAAAGAGTAATGCACAGGGCTCTACTCTGTGCTTTACTCTTTGCTTTGGCTCATGCTTTGGTTAATGGTAGAAAAATGATTTTTGTATTCTAGTAACAAAGAGGCATTGTAGGGGTTCTTAGATGGAAAATTGTATTAAAATCCTTATTCACAAAGTCAGTGTTGGAATTCTCACAAAAATATCAGTTCATCGTGCGATACCTTTTCACTTGCGAACTTCCCGTTGCTAGTTTCACACGCCAACGTTTCTTGAGTGAACTTTCTGGGATGAGAGAATGAAACATCGCGAACTTTTTCTACTCGAATCACCGAGGTGAGGATACAAATAAAATCAGATCTTTTTTTACTCTATATCTTTACACCACATTCGTTCTTGAAAATCACACTGCGCATTTCATGGAAATGAAATCTAGACAGAAAGATATCTCCCTTAAATGACATCCCGCATGATGACTGTGTGGCCGGGGAGGTTGGGTTGAATTTGTACTCAATGCGTCATGCCATTCTAGCAGAAGTTTCCTACCACTCGACTTTTGCGGCGGCACAATACTTAAAAAAACAAACATCACAACTCACGTGAACATTGCCTACACATATCTCACTAGAGAAAAAGAACAAAGGCGAGGAGATATTTGGTTGGATCGGATCTCGAATACGAGTGAAACGTTGTGAGATGGAGGAAAAAAATATCTTTCGCGATGAGAACTGAAACGTTTCCTCACTCTGCACTTTCATGAACTTTAGATTGAAGTTCGTTCGCGAACTTCGAGTGCGAAGTTCCTCGGTGATATATCATTGAACTGAGTAAAGAGTGAACGTTTTTTAAAAATGATTTTTCCAACACTGCACAAAGTAGTCGGGTCTGCCGCCGTGTCTGTTTTTTGCACTTGTGTTTGCACAGAGATGACAAGAGAGAGTGCAATCGTTAACGAACAAAGAGACGAGAGCAAATTCAAAATGAGATGTGCGGCTTTGAGCGCACGGCAAAACAAGTTTGCTAGGGCAAGGTGAATTTAATACTTCAGGTGGTCTCAATACTGTATATGAAAATTTCAGCCATGTTTAAACGCATCCTAATACAATCCATATCAAGTAAAATACTGGTCTGGCAGACTGAAGCTGTCTCCTTTACACCTATGCAATAGTGCTTGTGATGTCAAACTCGCAGTTCCATTTTAAAACAAACGAGTAGAGGAGATGATGGCCCCTATTACGGATGTCACTTCACGGTGAAAACGGGCGAAGTGACACTCGTAATAGGGATGGTGCAAGTGATTCCCATTTGATTTGCACGCGATCTTTTTCACCGTGATTCGCAAGTTATCACCGTGATTAGTTTTCATCGTGAAGTGACACCCGTAATAAGGGCCGATTAGTTTCACACTGCCAGGCCTGTGTTCTATGCCATGGGATATGATGCTTCAGGCTGCACGGTTTGTTTACCAATATTTCGGGGGGGGGGGGGGTTAAAGTGCACCTGCTAATGTTTGTAAACAAAACGTTTAGCCCAAACCGTTTACATTCATTTAGAACTCTTCACTCTTAGGCAAAATAGCAATAAACAGCTGTCATTATGTGCGTAATACACTATTGAGTATTCCTTACCGTCCAAACACAATGATAACGGAAACGGAACGGAAAACGGCAATTTTGACAGTTGCTGCAAATGACTTCGATATGTCCAATTAGAATCGGCTTGGATCTAGCCTGTTTTCTTTGCGACAAGCAGGCATACTCAGATCGGGCTTTGCCGTTTTCCGTTTCCGTTATCATTATGTTTGGGCCATTACGCTTTCGCTCCACTTCTATATCTCATTTGATACCCCGCTACTCCACCCGTCTTCCCCACAAACTGAAGAAAATAGACCACCTGAAGTATTAAATTCACCTTGGTGCTAGGGAGTACAGACTGCACTTTCACGTCTCTTTGAAATTTCATGTGTTGTCTCGTGCAGCGCGTGCTGCGGACAAGTGGCGCCATCAACATACAATTCACCAAAACTAACGGAAACGGGCGATAATTTTAAGATGGCAGTTAGAGAAATTTACACACGGAGGGAACTTCAGCTTAGATGTTTGTTCTCTGTGTCTATACCTCACTATACAAATTCTAGACAATTTCGAGCCTGGATGACTGTTCTGTTGTCTGTTCTGTGGGTGTAGTAAGATTTAGCTTATAGTTGTAGTAGAATTTCGCTTATTTAAAATCAGACACCGAAATTTTCGCCTACTTGAGAAGAGAAACGTCCTTTTTCACCCGCTTGGAGAAACAGATGAGAATGCGAGAAGCGAGAGACTATTATACGCTCACAGCAGTTTTCGCGAGAAAAGCACCAGCGATTTATAATTTTCGGAGAGCATGACTAGCTGATAAATTGTTTCTTTTTCAGTGAATCCTAGATGCCCAGAATTATTTTTCACTTACTTTTTGACACCTGAAAATGCACCAGTATTTATACTTGTTTTATTCTGTCATTATGATTCGGTAATGATGGTCCATGGCGGTACCAGTGTGCACCAGCTTGGCCTTATTTTTGGTTTTTCCTCCTCGTTTACGGTTTCAGCATGTTTTCAGAGAAAAATGTGACATGAGAAAATATTTTCGTTGAATTTTGGAGCGAGATATTTTCGCATATGCAAGAGAGACGATAATGAATTATCGGCGAAAAAGGAGAGATGAAAATGTGAACGGTTCGCTACTCATCGAAAACTTGCTTGAAAGAGAGCATGGTTTTCACCCAGCTGAGTGAAAATTTCGATCTCTGTTTAAAATACATCCAGAGTACCAAAGTTAATGAAATTTTGGATTTTGATTCGATGTTTAAAGCAGATTACAAATATACATTTTTACCATACACACAAAAAAGAAATATTGTTTTATTAAAAGTTTGGCACTTTACATCTGAAAAGTGTTTATTTTTCATTAAATTAAAAGTAAAATTATCTACTATGAAAGTTATGTGTTTGATTTGAAAGTGTATTGTTTCGGTTCTTTGTGTAAATTTAAAAGTGGTTTCTTTCACCCCGAAAATTGTAGAACTGTCAAATTTACCAATACAAAGCAAGTCCTCGTCCTCCTCGTCGTCGTCGTTTGGAATTATTCTCTATTGTCTTCCGCGTCTACTGCGTTGTTCGGTTGTGCTTTGCTCCCACCGGTTTCGCATGTTGTGTGTTGTAACAGTGTTTTGTTAAAAATATTTTCGTTTTCTGCAGTAAACTGTTTTCAAAGTGTTTTCGAAGTAAGTATTTCCGTGAAATTGAGTAATTTCCATCAGTCTGAATCAGTTCCATTCTGAAATTCCATCGTCTAGAATAGAGACCAAGTCTCAACTTGTCCATTTTTTTCACAGCTAGCAACATATAAAGAAGATTTATTGCATGTCATAATCCCGTCAATAATTTTATCTACTCAATACTAGCTGTCTTACGGTTAGCGTGTACCTCTATTTCATTTATGTATTTACTGGTCCTATACATCTAGGGACACTAGATGACACTAGATACACCTAGGACTCTAGTATTACATAACATAAGTAACAAAACAAGCTTTACTTTCTAACAAAAGATAACCCATTTTTATTATTTCCAGAAATATCCTCAAAGCTAGTGATTGTATTGATATGAAGGGGAGTGCTGGCTGCTGATCTAACCTGGAAGATCAAAATTTATTGTAGTTGCTCGTGGACTATTGACGCAAATGGCTTACTCGCATTGCCAACGAATCAAAGAATTTCTAATATTGAAACCAAACTTTTGCTCAAGGCGAACCTCAGCGAAATCGACGAAATCGAATTGGTACCCGCTGCGGAACGAAGTGCAATCGAAATGCTTATGCTATAAACGTACGACCGTCTCACGCAGGAAAAAAGGCACGGATTGGCGATTTTTTATGGAATTTACAAACGTAAGACTTAGTTTAAAACATTAATATTCTCTTATCCATTCATCAGTTTCCTGCATCTTGCAATTCCTCCGAATTTCATTCTGCAATTCCTCCGTAGTTTGGCAATTTAGAATAACGTTTTTTTTTTATTATTTTTAGGCGAAGGACGATAATGGAATGCTTATCTGGAATAATGGAAGATATTTCTCAATCGTTGGTCGATTTTAACGCGCATGGAACAAACATTGAAGGAAAGTTAACACATGATTCGTTCGTATATTTTAGGAGTACCTTCGGAGCACCCTCTATTCAAATGGTTGTCAGAATTGTGTGCAGATGGACAAATACGCATTGCTTGACTAATGACAGTTTACGACTTACCAGTAAGAACCCTAAGAAATGATGTGATTGAATAAATCGATCATACAAACTAACTGCAGTTTGTCTGTGGCATGCAAGGGTAATATCCTTCGCTGACTACGGCAACTTAAACCCTGCATAGCACAGGTCTTCAATCAGTTCAAGAAACATTTTAAACAGTAAGTCGGTGTCTGTTCATTTGAAAACATATTTTTTGCAAATAATTAGTTATCTCTCAGAAATGATGCCACATTTTAATTTATCTAAAACCCTTTCACCTGATTAATAGTAGCTCCAATTTGAACTATCCTATAGTGTATCAATAGGTATCCTAGTTTATTGAACAGGCGTATGAAACATACTTTTTTTCTTCGATGAACAAGTTTTCAATTGCCTTAGCTAGAAGTTTCCCGTAAGCCATTAGACAATGGTTGAGCATGACCTGTAGATAACTTTAATTGATGTTAAAGGTCAAAAAATTATAAATAACATTAATGACTGTGACAGTGTATAGACAAACGAGTCGATAGTACGTTTTGAAAGTGAACGTGTATATTTAAATTTTTTATCGAGTTTTAGAAAATACGACTGAACCTTTAACGATAATATTGGTAATTGCTTAATTGACAATAAAGATTTATTTTCAAAACGAGAAAAATGTGTTATTAATTATATCTGACTTTTAAACCAACTGAAACCAATAACTCTTCCTCTTTGAAGGTAATAAAGATTGATTTGAAAAAAAAACTTTTTTATGGTAAAACAAATTATTTATATCAATCTAAAAAGCATAATTTAATTTTAAATGCACGACACTTTCTGGTTGAAATTTCATTTTGGAATAAAAATAACTTGCTTTCATTTCCAACGATGACACGGATTCGATTTGACAGTTCTACAATTTGTTTTGAAAATTTCAACTTTTAAATGTACAGATCAGGAAAATTTTGAATTGACGGTTTGAAGGTTTTTGTTTTGAAAGCGAACCGCTTTCTACGAAAAAGAACCAACGCAACTTTTCAATTTTAGCAATGGTTTTTTTAATTCTAATAATCATTATTCTTTGTGTGTAGACTAACTCTAAAACCAGTATAGATCATTGCGACGGAATCTATTAATCTCACTTTTATGACAGTTCAGGGAGCGTTGTTAAAAGGTGTTCGAATTGAACGTCAAACGAAATTTTTCACATGGCTTTTTCGTATGATGTACGAATAGATTCAGCTGTAAACAAGGTGCATAAATATGATACAGCATCTGTTGTCTGATTGTCTTCATCGAGCAGTTTTGACTTTCACATCTCAACAAATTTTAATATAAAATCTCATTTGAACTCGATACGCATCTGAAAATATTCTAGTCCACGTAAACAAGCTGCCTGAACTGTCAAAATTGCATTGATGATCGCCTATCGTGCAACCTGATCTATACTATAGGTCCCGAACAAATACGATTTTTTTCTTGGTTCAGTCAGTACTAGCATATCAGCAAATCAAAACAAAGGCGCAAATATGTATAGCAAGGTGCTGACTTCAAGGTGTAATTCGAACCAAGGGGTTGTACAACAGTGAACTAATTTCAAATCGCTAGTTGCATATGGATTGTTCACGCAGAGAAATAGATATTTTTTTTAAAAATAAATCACTTTGAATTCAAAGAAAAATATTTTTGACTCAGGGCCTAATTGCAATTTTCTTTGAATCAAATATAAACGATATTTGTTTCAAAGCAAACATGTTTTTGTTTTAACAATCGCGTTTCCAAACGACTGGATGTAGATTCAAAAATATTTTTATTTGAATCTAGCATATCGTTATTTGAATCAAATATATTATTTTTTAGTTCAATTAGGTCCTTTTTTTTAAATCAAAACCAAAACACTTTGACTCAAAATAAAAGTTCGATTGGTTTAATAAAAAGTCTAGTTGATTTCAATAATACAATTTCAGGTCTGCATTATATTTCTTTATTTTATAGGATTAAAGGAAAGATCAACCTTTTGGCTTCCTTGATATTTTGCTAGAATTGCCTTTCCTCTTGCTGACGTTTTTAGCAAATAAGTTGCTGTACACTCTTGTTGGCTAGCTGATGTACATGGAAGCGAAATTGCCAAATCAACCAATGGAGGGATATTCTGGATCCTGAAAGAAAAGATTTCTGATTTGATTTTTATGATTTTTTATGGTTTACTTACCAAACTTATTCTCCATGCGTTTATACAATGGATGCATTTCGTCATCTCTGCCAAAAATGGCTGCTGTATAAGCTCTTCCACCTCCTTCCGTTCGATGATTTTCAAAGTTTCGATTGTGTAGTGATTCGCTGAAACAAGCGCAAAATTTAGAATTGTGATCATATGTAATATAAATTTACATACCTAGAAATGTACCAATCACTGCATCGCACAACTGAAACGATTTTAGCAACTCAGTAGTTTCGAATTCGTCCACATCTAGCTGATCAACGTCTAGTTGTTCGATAAACATTTCCTCCAACGAGTCCATTTTACAGTTTTCGTGATTAAAAAATGGCGTGATGGAGATACACACATGCACAAACCATACGACTATTTTCAAATGATTTTGTTTTCAAATCAAATGGAAATATTGTTGATTCAAAAATATATATTTTTAAAACAACGCTGAATGGTATTAAAAGCTAATCAATATTTTTTTGTTTCAAGCAAAATTATCTATTTGAATCAAAGCGCTTGTATATTTGATTCTAATATTCTGTATTTCTTTGCGTGTTGGTTTAACCTCACTTTAGCTTTACTTGGATTCCTCAATTACGGGTGTCTCGGTTGTAACCGTTTGTTACAAAATTAAGCGAATTTCAAAATGTGCCTGTTTTATGAAATGTACTGTCACGTTTTTATTAGTTAGTTTGTATTGATTAGTAGGATGGTCTAGTTTTGGTTTAAAATTGTACTACTAGGTTAGTAGGGATTTGCTTATTTTAAATTTAAATTGTATAACAGTGAAGTGGAGGTGTATCATGGACCCAAAAGTGAACTGAACTGAAGAAAACTATACAGAGAACACGCAAAGCCAATGAAGAACGGCCAGTTGGTTTCGATGTAGGACAGTCATTTATGTAGCTCCCAACCCATGTTGAAGGCGTAGTCTGCTCGCGACTCGTGTGCTCTATGTACAGGATGTTGCACGCAAACGGAACCTAGATAGGCAGATACTTGACTGTAGTGCTCTGCAACCGGAACAGTACCTGGATTAACCAGCTGATTAAAGTTACGTTGCTAATATAACAAACTGATTAACGCATCGGCTTCGAATCGCAATGATACCGGGTCTAGTTGAACAATGCTTTCAAGCTTTACAATTTGGCATTGAACAAATCGACGATTCTCTGGTACATTCCATCAGAACTTCGAGAAATTCGGAATTTGTTGGAACTCGATTCGTCATCCTCGCCTGTGAAAACATTGGAGCTGCCCAGTCGATGACTCTTTCACTTTAATACTCCGCTTGATTCTCTTCGTCTATTGAAACCAATGATTGTCTATTTAAACCCAGAATGGTATTGTATCATGACTAACAATAAGACCAGTAGGTCCCATACAAAAACGATTTTTTTCTTGGCTCAGATAGTACTAGAACATCGGTCCCAAGCTCGGTCCCAAGCTTAATAATGCGCCCCCAATAATGAACTGGGGAACACACGAACACACTGTCAAATATTCTGTCAAAACAACACAGCAAATCAAAACAAAGGCGCAAATATGTATAACAAGGTGCTGGCTTCAAGGTGTACTTCAGACCAAGGGGTTCTACAACAGTGAACCAATTTCAAATCGCTAGTTGCATATTGATTGTTGATTGTATTCCAATTATTGTATTCCGATTCAAACTTTTTGTGCAGGGCTGTTAACAACAGCTTTGTTTTGACAAGAAAACAGTGTTGTCGAAGTTGAAAAAATACAGTGTTGCTGTATATTTTTAGTAATGCTCTGGTAATGATATTCTAGTACATATGGAACTTGATACACTGAAAATTTTGACCAGGTGCGTCATGCATAAATCGCCTGTCCGATGTCCGTAATTAATTCGTGGTGGTATTGCATGTCAGTTGGCGCAATTTGTAAAACGGGATAAACGTTGGGAAAATGATTGAAAGATTCATTGTATTTGCGTGGGACTTTGAGGATAAAAGGGTAGTTGAGATAAAGAACATGAAATCCACAATTTCTCAGATTGGTTTTGGGGTCCGTGAGCAAAAGGTGTTCGTAAAGTTGTCCGAAATCAATAGCGATTAACATCGAATGGGTCAACTCAGAGCCATCAATTCGGGACCTTTTTGTGTTTCCATTTTGGTAGATACCGACAAGCTCGTGATTCGGCGTAGTGACCCCTGCTACCCCGGCTACGGATACCCGCTTCCTGTGGTCAAACTAATAACATTGCCAAGGAGCACTTTGTCTCGGGAATACTTCACTAAACGTCAAGGAGACCTCCACCTCTCGGTATTATCAATGGCGTAAGCCAGTGAAAGTACGTCTTTATTTTGCTGCACAACCAACTTCGTCCGTAATCGACTCATCTAACACATCTAACTATACCGAGCGCTCGCTGACATCGTGGAAGCTGTTCCTTATCATCATTCGCCACACTATCAATATTTCGGTATGTTCAATAAACTACCCACTTTTCAGCAACATTCAGAATATTTTAATTACTGAAGAGCCGACCCACACAAGGAATAGTTTCTTTCAATAAATAACTTCCAATGTGAACAGCCTTACGTTTCTTCCCTAACTTAATCAGGTGACAGTACTCCACACGTTTGATCGGGAAGCCCTTCAGATTGCCCAGTAGTAAGCCGACCTGGAGACACAGTTCGAGAGGTCTCTTGCAACTGAGTTATTACTGGGATATAGACATTAGAGTTACACGGTTGAAGTGAGAACCGTAATTAGGACCTATATAACTAGTTTTGGATGAACTGAAAGTCTACTTAACATTGGGGGGCGATTGAACTACATATATTTCAAATGATGATTTTTGTTTCGCGTTCGTTACATATGAATCCAGATTGTATGTCACCACCTAGTGCTTAATGCTAGTATTTTTGTATGCTTGCTTCATTATACGAACAGTACTGTCCATTTCTATCGGCAACCTTCACTAAAAATAACGTAAAAACAAAACAATATTTACCAATTTACATTAATGTTCTCTGAGGCAGAGAATGTTTTTTTTTCCGGTTAGGGCAATATTTATACAGAAAATATAGAACAATGGCTTTGTAGATGTTGAGTTAAGTCTTTGCATACAGAGATATTAAGTTGATTTGGAATGGCCCTTGTTTAATCTGTGTTGGTACTCAGACAACAGCTGACTGTATCTGCTTGTTCTTATTTGCAATTAATACTTTCCTATAAACAGAATGAATATGTAATAGAAGTCTGAATACAGTATTATACAGGAACACTTACTTATTCTTAATCGAACATCGTACCTTGTCCAAATGTATGAAAGCATCGTGTTTTTTTTTCTTCAGCTTACTCCTTGTCTCCCATCTTAACCTTGGAGGTCATGTAGATGCCAACAATCAGTCCAAACAAACCGATGGCCGAGCCGAAGATTTCCACAATCAGAATCTTGACGAACAGAGCAGAGTTGGCAGCATCGGCTAGGGCCGCACCTGATCCAACGATGCCGACAGCAATACCGCAGAATAGATTGACCAAGCCAACGGCCAGACCAGCCCCGAACATTACATAACCGGAGAACCAGTTGTTGTACCGGACGTTTTCGTTGGCTACAATCGTGCCCCATGAAAAGTTCTCCAACATACCGGACAAAACGATGGCCGTAATCAGACCGTAGATGGCAACCGCTTCGCAGAAGATAACCGAGATCAAGTTTTTGGTCTTAATTCTGGGAGCCTTGACACCACCGCCGACAATGCTGACTCCGGTCGTGTGGATTCCCATGGCCGCTCCGACGACGGAAAGTGCTACGGCAAATGCAATGCCCAAGGTGGCCCACATGTATGGTGACGTTTCCTCCAGGAACCATCCGACGCTGACGCGTTCACCCTTGCCCGTGAGGACATGGTACAGGATCAACACTGTTGACACTGAGACCAGAGCGCCCGTGAAGGAGTAACCGAGTGTGTAACGCATCTTGGCTGTTGTTGGCTACAACGAAAATACCGTTCCGAAGGTTTCCTTAATTAGGGGGATACTTTTTCGATATTTTCACGGGCGTAACTTACCTGCTGGTGGAGAATTTCCTAGTTTTTTCCTCGCAGATAACACAGTCAGACAGTCACTTGATCCCTTGATGTCATATGACCCACAAAGAGAAAACACGAAGAAAATCAGACTGACAGCTTCGCTGATTGTCATTGATTTTTCTTAATCGATTTTTCTTACGAGTAGGGGTGTGATTTAAGGGTTGTTTTTGCATGGTTGTCTCGTTGACTCTGAGACTATGTACGGTCGAAGAAAACAATTCATAATAAGGTTTTTCAGATTTATTAAGCATGATGATCTATACTGATTCCAAATCTCCGTTTATTCCTATTGCGAAACTATGAATTGCCATAACGATTTTTTTTCCATTCAATAGGGTCAGATCCAGATCCACACTGGGTCCGTGTAGTGCAAACAAATTTATTGGAGTCAGGATTGAAGATCATAACCTCATGAAAATTAGTCACAAGAACAAGGATTGTTGAAGATTTCAAAGAGAATAGGCAAAAGGATGGAGAGCAATGCAAGTTGATGAATTTAGATCAAGAGGTTAGTTGCTCTGTCACGATGTGTTTGTGTTTCAGTGTTTCGAAAGGTGTTTCTGTGTTTCAACTTATCTGCACAATAAAAGAATATTGTATTACTAAAAGTTTTACACTTTACTTAGAACCAATGCAACTTTTCAATTTTGGCAATGGTTTTTTTTTTATTTTAACAATCATTATTCTTTGTGTGATGTCAACACTACAATCGAAAATTTATTCTTATAGGCAACCTTTTTTATTCAAGGACCTTTTTGGCATTTAGAACACTCACACTTATGCATCATCTAAATCACACCAGTGCAACAAAACAAACACATCAGGGAAACAAAACAGTGAGAAAATCTCGCAACAATGCTTATTTTTACATCATTTTCTGAATCTAATCGTACAGAATCAGTAAAATGAAAACAACAATTTTCGTTTGTGCGGTTTGAATTCTTACGCCTTGTTAAAAAGCTCTCTGAACTGTCAAAACAGTAATGCTTTGTTCAGACTACAGCGTTATACCATGATACAAGCATATCTTGATGACGTTTTTCAAGGTGAAACTTTTTATAACACCCTTGTGTTATGTTACAACAGCATAGTCTTAACAAAGCATAAGATTAACAAATTCCTTGCAAAACCTACACACAGAGAATAATGATTGTTAGAATTTAAAAAAACATTGCTAATATTGAAAAGTTGCGTTGGTTATTTTTCGTACTAAGCGGTTAGCTTTCACTACAAAAACGTTCAAACTGTCAAATTAAAAAAAATCTGATTAAGGATTCTAATTAAGATTATATGAACCAACTGAAAGCAATTTATATTTATTTCAAAATTAAGTTTCAACTAGAAAGTGTTGTGCAATTCTAATAAAAGTAAGCTGTTTTAAGATTGAAGTAAAAAATAGTTTTAACATAAATTGTTTTGTAGAAGGAGATGTTTGCTCATCACCATGAGGCACCAAGAGTGGACATTCATGTTTTTGCTAGAATGAAAGATATGAAGAGAAAGTGTTGAAAGTTCGTTCAGTGTACGGCAGGTTGGAAATAGAACAGATGTTTTTTGGAAATTGAGCGAAAAGGCACTCTAACCAATGACGTCATCTTTTGCCTAACATCTCACTACGGGGTAGGTTGAGGCACGGACGTGTCCGCCACCTCAACAGGCAAAAGATGACGTTTGGAAGGCCCGTATGTACCATTGATGGCTTTGTGATAGTTATTCTAGCGATATATTGTGTGCACTCTGTTTTGATGCGCACATGGCAGAGGAACTCTCTCCTTTTTTGGGTTTGTTTTGATTCGCAACGTCTGAGGTCACTCGTGCTATACATGGGAGCTGTGAGATTAATCACCACTCGGTGTCTTCTTCCCAAGTTCACTGACGAAAAAAAACTTAAGATGTTCATTCAAAACCCCTATGAAACATACCCACAAGGAATCGGTTTGATTTTTTTACTTTTACCTTATGAAATGTGATGTTTGGTGTCTTCATTACCAGCTTTGTAATATGATTATTATATGACTTTCATTACACAGGCTTACTTCGTGTGCTTATTTTTTCAATGATGATCTCGAAAATCCTATTCGTTGATTACTTTGTGAGCCATTGTTGTTGATTTATTAAATTGCCTTACGATTTTTTCACCTACAGGAGGGTTATGAAAATCATAATGTACTTTTGTAGAGCTGATAAGATACACATAGAAAAATCATTATGAGTAAGTAATAAAGTCATAAGAGTTGCTTATAAATAACATAATAATCTTATGCACGGTCAATCTGAAGTTTGCAATTATGACTTCAAAGTAGGCACTTTGCTTGAAGACTGGAATTATGCATAATATGCCTAGAAAGATTTTATGCAAAAATGCCTAAAATGGTTATACGTTAAGAAACTCAGCGCTAATATCTCAAAACTTCGGATCTCCTTTTTTTATACACATCGACATTCTGTATCGATTTATCTCAAAACCCCGCACATGCAAATAAAATACACCATAAGGTCGGAACATGATTCTTGCTGCTGGGATTGATGATTTGCAGAAGAATCAAAAGTATCAATAGATATAGATCAATCTAAATGATCTAATTACCTGGATAAAAATAACCATACAATTACAATAAAATAATATAAAGTAACAATTAAATCTATTGCCGACCATGAATCTTATTGTTCATGTAACAGGTAAATGAAAAATGAATATTGTCATCACAATAGATCTACTATTCACCCTATATGCTAGAATTTTCAACAAATGTGAAACAATAAAATCAATAGTAATTGACTCAAATTTGTTCGGAGAAAAACGATTTTTTCTATAGTTAAGATACATAACAACCCCCTGATTCTATTGTCGATGTCACAATTTACATTAGATTCTATTGCGGAAACAATAACTTTTATTGTCATCTTATCGTCATGAACAATATAGTCAATTTTACATACGATTGATTCTATCGTATGATTACAATACATTTAATTGTAAATCTATGAGAATTTTTTTCACGGGTAGCTTCTCGTAGCCTGTCCGGGATATTGACCTTTGCACCGAAACTTTTATAGTAATTTCAGGGCCACTTTGATGGTGTGTTGAATCTGATTCTTGTTTTCGGAGTATTATTCTTTGGTTCATAAATAAATGTACGCCGGTGACACTTACAGGATTTAACAAACAACTCAAGTGGTGCGGAAGATGGCACTGAAATTACAGTAAAATTTTCGACGCAAAGGACAACACTTGATTCAGGTTTGGCTTGCAAGAACTCTTTTTTTTTTATTTTTTTTTATTTTCACTGTTTTCCCGGAAAAGCCAAAACTAAAACGAATCGATATCTCCACTGTGATGGTAACCTTGTTTTTATGAATTTCTTCTATCACACTGGAATAAAAAAAGAACTTAAAAGTATTTATTTTTTGGGATTAAAATGTAGGCATTTTTGACGTATTCAGGATGTTCGTTGAAATGCATAGAATGTAGTCAAAAAATGACTACCTCAGAATTACCGTGTGGATTCTAGCCAACCTAAATTTGTGATGCTTCATAAGGCATAAATTCTGAATTTAGATAGATCATTGCACGATGGCGTCATCGATGCAGTTTTGACAGTCCAGGGAGCTTGTTTACGTGGACTTAGAATATTTTCGGTAAGATCGGTTTGAGATTTTGTGCTCTATATTTATTTCGATTGAAGTAAAATTGCCGGAAAACAAACACCAGTGCTTATTATCATATCATTGCTTGGATCTAATCTTACAGAATCCGGAAAACGGGAATGAAAAATTTCGTTTGAGCGGTCCAAACTCTAACACCTTGTAAACAAGCTCCCTGAACTGTCAAAAAAGTGAGGTTAATACATTCCGTGCAATGATCTATAGATCATTGCACCGAATCTATTAACCTCACTTTTTTGACAGTTCATGTATGTAAATGATGTAAAAATAGACACTGTTGTCTGTTTTCCGGCAAGTTTACTTCAATCGCAACAAATTCTGAGCACAAAATCTCAAACCGATTTTACTGAAAATATTCTAAGTCCACGTAAACAAGCTCCCTGAACTGTCAAAAGTGCATTGATGACGCCTTCGTGCAATGATCTATAGTATTTTTTCATCAGTGTTGGATCCCTCTATTTATAAAGTTTATTGAGCCAAAGATAACTGGCATCCCTGGCATGATAGAGACCCAGTAAAGTTCTTCGATCAGCTTTCTGGCAGGGAACATCACTGATCGACAAAAAAAAATCGATGCATGTTTATTTTCCTTTATTTCGAATATAAAATCAAAACTTATTGTGCTTGAATTTTCTTCGCAATTATCAGTTTTTCCTGCTTAGAGGTCGGAAAACGTTACTCTTAACTGAACAGACCAGCGAGGATCAACTAGTTGCCAATGGCAGAAGACAACCAGAAGGATCCCGATATAACGTTGTTCGACATCGCCTGGGATGATGTCCTGTACACCAAAATATTACCCATGCTGTCCTTGAGGGATCTGTTCAACTTTCGTTGCTGTTCCCGTCTGAGCAAACAGTTCGTGGATGGGGGTTTCCGGCGAATGAAAGAGATTAATCTGTCCGGAAATAATAATCTTCACATTGAACGAGCGTTCCAGGTGTTAGCTCATAACTCGGGAAATATTCGGACTGTGAATTTAGCCAAGTGCCACTGGTTGCATGATGCGCTACTGTGGAATTTCCTGCGAGGCAACACCAAAATTTCTAGGATTAACCTAAGCGAATGTGCAAACATCACTTCCGCCTCCCTCCAACCGATCATAATCGAATGCAAGCAGCTGACTGTGCTAAAATTGGCACACTGCGACTGGCTCACCATTGGAGCAATGGAAGCTCTCACCCTACATCATTCTAAGATTCAAGAACTGGACATCTCCTATTGTGGAACATTGAACGAGCGATGCATTTTAGTGTTTTTGCTGAACTGTCGCCGATTACATACATTATCGCTGGCTTATCTCACTAGTGTAACGGACAACCTGTTGTATTCCATAGCGAAAAATTCCAAACAAATCAGACATTTGAACGTCATCGGATGTCAAATGATCACCGACCGGGGCGTGGGGTGAGCTAGCCGGCTGCTACTAATAATGTACCTCAAAAAATAAAATCTATCTCAATTTCAGGGCACTGTCTCTCTACAGCAAGGGACTGGAATCGCTGATGATTCGGGACTGTCCATACATCTCAGAGCGCAGCTTAGCCCTCTTACGGGGTCGCGTTTTTATCGACAGGCCTCGAAACTATCAGCAACAGTTGCATGTCCCTCCGAACGTGGCTTTTCCAAGGCTGTTTTTGCAGGTCTAACATCTTTAAACATTATTGTTATTGGGGATTTGTTGCAAGATACAAAACAAGCAGTATATTATGGTATCGATCTGTGTTGATATAGTAATCTTTATTGTACACTTTTTGTAAATGTATATCTTATTCTAGATAAGGATATTGAAATTAAATTATTAACGATTTTCAAGCCGTAGGCTTCACAAACTTTCCTGCCACTGGTTTGTTCTTCTTCGTATTTGAATGTGGTTTCTGTTCAGTTTTTGGTCCACTTTTTCCAGCGGGACCCTTTCCGCCCTTCGGAGAGAAGAATTTTCTCGGCTTGACCGTCTTATCGTCCAGTTTGGCCTTCTTGGCGCCCGTTTCGTTTTGATCCTTATTGTGCTTACGTTTCATCTCTTGTCTTTTCTGGTTATCGGACCTTTTCGATTTGACCCTTTCAACGTGCACCGGTTTGCCGGAAAGTACTTGTTTGTCGAATTTCAATGCTTCAACAACAGAAGATGCATCTTTATAAGTTACAAAAGCATATCCCCTCTTTGGGATGATTCTGCTAGATTCAATTTCACCGGCTTTGCTGAAAAACTCATTCAGCTCCTTCTGTGTAAGCTGGTAGTTGATGTGACCAACGAAAATCGTAGTTTGCATGGATTCATCTTCATCTGAATCTTTGGCCGCTTCCGTCTTTTCTTCTTCTTCTTTCTCCTCAGCCTCATCCTCATCGTCCTCTTCTTCGTCCTTATCGTCGTCGTCGTCATCATCATCATCATCGTCTTCTAATTCTTCGTCACCTGCCTCATTCTCACCAACATCTTCGTCCGATTCCTCTTCCAACTCTTCGTCCTCAGCATCATCTTCCTCCAGCTCCTCTTCTTCCTTGGGTGGCTTTACCAATTTTGGAACCGGTTTCTGCTGTTGCTTCTGAACTTTCTTACCTTTGACGGCCATGTCTAAAACGAGAAAAAATCGATAATAATGGAACCTTCCGCAGGTACATCCGGTGAAGCCAAAAAATTTCCCAACCGGAAACTTACCTATAAAGTTACTTTTTATCAGTCGTCGAGTATTGCGAATAAAATATAGATCAGCTTTCGTTGACTTTTTCTTTGTTCTTACGCTAATCCTTTCAAAACGTTTTTCACTAAGAGCAAAATCAAACTGAACTGTAATGCGTTCGTTCACGGCCGGAGTAAAAAGCAAGCATGTACGACACGAGGTGCGTGTTGTTTATAGTTCTAAAAACTTGAAGTTTAATGTCGACAAGTTCGACTATTCACAAAATGGACTCTCATTTGTCGAGCAGCCGACAAACGTTCAACCATAAAAACAACACGCTCGTGCGTATCTAACCAAACATGGGTAGCTTTTTCCCATAATATAGCAAATACTCTGAGAAAAATTCTATCGTTATCCCGACAATTATATCATGGTCAGGATGACTATCGCATATAATGGTTACAATAACCATGAAAATGGTCGAATTCACCACGATCATGCCTTTCTTGACTATAGTAGCAAGGACTATTCCGACATTATGGCAAATGTTGGATCACCTATTTTTAGTGGTCGTTTTGATCATGATCATAGTTGGTTCCAAATCACTATACTGCAATAGTCATCCTAACCCACAATAATGGTAAAAATGACTATCAAATTTGTGTGGAGTGTTCTGGCCTTTTAGTCAGTACTTTTTATTTGATGGATCACGGTAGAATAATTAATTGTTTCATTCAGAATGAATTATGCGAAATAAACTTCATGGAGAATACACGTTTGTGCAATGTCGAGTGACAGCGTCAGAGCATGCAACGGGATCGGATGATGGAAAATTAAATTACCAAAAAAGCGGAAAAACTAAATTTTTAGTTAATTTTTCTCCAAACAAAATATCAGTTTGATTTTACCGCCGCTTTTTTTGAATCAATCTAAAATTTTGATTTGTTTCGCTGAATCAATGCAACCGGTTTTGTCGTAAAAATAAACCCCTTTCTAGATGGAAACATCAAAAATGTTTGTTTAAAATAACCATAATATCTCTACACAGGAAAAAATCTTGTAGTAAAAACTACAATTTCACCCGACTATACCTATCTTTAAAACTACCATGAAATTTCAGTCAAATTTACTACGTTTATAGTAAAACCTTCAACGTTTGTGGTATATTTAACCACAAAACGGATTTTAAAAATAACTAGTTCTTTAGTTTGGATGTCAACAAACAAGTTTGTTGTTTCAACCAGGACTGTTTTCTCTCCGTGCAGTTACCCAGTTTGACAACTCGACACCGCACCGGTGGTTGGTAACTGGGTTGGAAAATGACAATTTGCTCGTTCGGTGAGCAACCGGTTCGTAAATTTTACAACCCGATCCAATCGAGCCGAGCGTAGTTAGAAGAAAAATAAGCAAAACAAGTTGAAACGCTAAAACAACATCTTCATCTGGAAGACTTTCATTTTAATTCGAGTGTTTCCGATTTGTTTTCGCTAATTTCACGTTTATTGCGCATCAAAACCAACAAACAATACCCGCATAACGAAAAACAATTTGCTATACAGTCAGAACTATATTTCGAATGTAAGATATATTATCACATTTTATGTTATTGTTATCGAATAATTTAATCTCATTTTCACCATACAACCTCTACATTAACACATATTGTTAATGTTAGCCATAATGTCATTGAAAGGTTTTTTATTGTCTGCACTCGGTGTAGATTATTTACCAACTGTTTGGCATAGAGTACAGCAAAAAAATTGTTCGTGAAAATTGCCATATTTTTATGGTAACCTAACTTAACCGCCTATTCAGCATATTGTTATTTGGCCTTCTACCATCTGACATATTGTTAAAACTATATAGGAGATTGTTAGTTTATCGTTATCAACTATAATGGTAAATGTCGTAACAATAACGGAAGCGGTCGTCAACAATTAGGGAAATGGTCCAGGAATGGTTTGTGATTATGCGGGTATGCAACTAGCGATGTGAAATTGGTGCACTGTTGTAGAACCCCTTGGTCTGAAGTACATCTTGATGCCAGCACCTTTCTGTACATATTTGCGCCTTTGTTTTGATTTGCTGGGTTATTTTGACAGAATATTTGAGAGTGTGTTCGTGTGAGTTCATTATGAGGGGTGCATTATTGAGCTTGAGACCGAGCTTGGGACCGATGTGCTAGTACTGACTGAGCCAAGAAAAAAAATCGTTTTTGTATGGGACCTACTGGTCTTAGAGTTATGCCTTGTTCAGACTACAGAGTTATAACATGTTATAACGGTTGTCAAATAATTCCAACAAGATAATCGTCATCAAGATAAACTTATAACATGTTATAACTGCTCAGTTTGCCCAGAGTTTTAGTCTATGATACAAGGGTGTTCATTGTTAGGGGCGCATCATTGAGCTTGGGACCGATGTGCTAGTACTGACTGAGCCAAGAAAAAAATCGTATTTGTTCGTGAGAGTTAGTCTATGTCAAAACCCCGTGGAAGAATTTGGACGCATCAAAAGAACGATGTATCTCAAGATCCAATCCTTGGGACAAGCCAGAACGTCGAAAACCTGTACGGAAGTATACACTGCACGAAATATTTAGTGAAATGAAACCGGCATAAATTTGAGTCTTATTGTGCTTCCTTTTTACAAACGACCGGTGCCAAAGTGGGGGGGCTAAAAAAATAGGAACGCTTTCTGTCATCGAAATATTACTCACGTACTAATTATCCAGATACTAATTGCATTGGCAATGAATCCCTTTATTCTTAAAGCTAATCTAACGCTTCAATACAGGAAAACTATTGAATTTTCTGGGATCCCGTATTAATGATGTTGATTTTGGGTTGAATTAGTACAATAATTTGATGCTTGTGGTTACCTGGGGAGTTTCCAATTGTGGCGCGTATCCCCAGTATTGCTTCATGGGCGGCAACAATAAGGTGGAGAGAATAATTAACGAAGAGCCACTGATATTTTTTATTTGTTGTCATTTTAGGTCTGTTTACCTTTGATGGCTTTTTTGTGATTAATAAATTAAAGATATAATTAATGAACTCCGTTCAATATGCAGTTAACAAACATGTCTGTTTACGGAGCGATAATATCAAATATAACTATATATTTAAAAAAAAAATACCAGAACTTGTAAAATTTTACCGAAATCCATTCAAACGGATTACCGAACTTTCAGCTGTTGAAAGTTCGGTAAAAAATTACCGACTGCTGTAAAAATTTCTAAGTGTATATGCAGATTATTCGGTTATTCTTTTTACTGAAATAGCATCATACACCGTCATTTTATTTTACGGGAAATCCGGTACTTGTTGTTACCGTAGTCAGTTGTTTGCAGCATCAGTTACTGAACAACGGTTGTTTTTTCACTCAAAGCTGGCTGTTCGGTATTTTTTGCATTTTAGGGTGCAAAAACTGCAGAAAATATTACCGAAAAGAGAAACTGTGATTAAGTGTGCACACTTAGATTTTTTTTATACAGAAATCTGTAAAGTTTTACCGAATTCTCAACAGCTGAACGTTCGGTAATCCAATTTAACGATTTTCGGTGAAATCTTACAGTTATCTGTAAAAAATTCGACAGATTTCGGTAAAACTTTACCGAAATCTGTTAAATCGGACTGCCGAACGTTCAGCTGTTGAGAATTCGGTAAAATTTTTGCAGATTTCTGTAGAAAAAAAACTGAGTATGCAGGTCATCGCATTCAGGTCAACGGAGATCAGAAATAAAAAAGAGCCGTTAGAATTGCAAAGGAACAGTAAGAAGCTAGCGTTAAATCGCCTCCATGAAAAATGAAGAACCAAAATTTGTATAAAAGATTGTTTATTTTTGCATACAATACAAACATTGCCTATGGCTTCGTAGAGCATAAGCGATTGAGCCGTACAAAAAAAGAAACAATGGATTTTTAGGTGTACAAGCTCACAACGTCTTCAATCGACCTGGCAGAGCCATAAATTCAATTGATTTGCCGTGATTAACCAAAGAGAAAGTCGACGAAGAGAATCAAAAGAATCGATCAAGAAAGATAGGCTCTTTTTAATTGTCACGCAAGATTATATATATCACTCATATTTGTCAAACCTGAACCACCTGAACTAAGCGTGCATCAGTGTTGAGTATAATAATGATTGGTTTTTAATCTTTGTTGAAATGTTTTCATTGGCCGTACATGGTGATTATTTTCAGATTTTTGTCGAAACAACGGAACAGTGGGATGTCCAGCAGTGACCAAATTGAGGACGATGAGGTACAGGAAATCCTCCAAACAGGAACTGACCTTCGTCAGTATTCGGCCCAGATCGAAAAGGAGTTCAAGGAGGTGGAAAATCGATCCATCGAAGATTACATCAAAGAGAGTCAAAACATTGCCAATCTGCACAACCAGATTGGGAACACATCCAACATTCTGGAACGGATGGAATCGATGCTCATGGACATCCAGGGTGCGTTGAATAATATCAGCACCGAAATCACAACACTGCAGAGGAAATCGGTCTCTATGTCAGTTCAGTTGACCAATCGCCAATCGGTTCGGGCGCAACTGTCGCAGTTTATTGAGGATATGGCTGTTCCGGAAGAAATGATCACGTATGATAGAGATTTCAGTTAAGTTGAATTTAAAATAATCGAGAACATTTTATCTCCAGGTCAATCATGAACACACCTGTGACGGAGAAGGATTTCGTGACTAATTTGAATGAGTTGAATCACAAGCTTAACCTGATGAAGGAGCTCAACTTCAAGGAGTCGAAATCATCACAAGACGTCAGCGACGTGCTGCAAAAGTTGAAAATCAAAGCAATGACCAAGCTTAGAGTCTACTTAATGGAACAGATTTATAAGTTCCGTAAACCTATGACCAATTATCAGATTCCACAGAATGCGATGCTCAAGTTTAAGTTTTTCTTCGAGTTCATCCTATCGAATGAGCGGATGGTGGCACAGGAGATTTGCAACGAGTACATCGATACGATGGGAAAAATCTACTACAGCTATTTCAAAAGCTATTCCACCCGTCTGGGGACATTGAAGTTCGAAGAGGCCGTTTCCAAGGACGACCTAATGGGTCTGGAAGATACCGTCACCAGGAGTATATTTTCAAAGACCAGTTCCCTCAAAAACAAGAGCACGGTTTTCTCGATCGGAGACCGGGGCGATGTACTTAACCAGCAACTGGAGGCACCCATCATTGTGCCGCATGCCCAGCAAAAGATTCGATATCCGTACGAATCGCTGTTCCGATCGGAGCAGTACGCCTTAGTAGACAACGCTTGCCGAGAGTACCTATTCGTGACGGAGTTCTTCATCGTCCGGGGTGCCCAGGCACAGGAGCTGTTCAACCAAATCATGGGAAAAACGATGGCCCTGTTAATTGTAAGTACGGCATCCGAAACATTGCGGGTATTGTTAACGATGTCGTTAGGGATTTTGAAACAACGTTAAAGCAATGATAACCGGATTTATTTGTGATTATTTATTGTAGGAAATTTACGCAAGCTGGCAGCATTGTGTTTCATTTGATTTATACTTTTTCAGAAAAATCTCGAGATGTACGTTCAGGATTGCTACGACACCATTGCACTTTTTCTGTGCATTCAGCTCTGCTTGCGTTACCAGCTCATGTGTCACAAACGTTGTGTTCCAGCTTTAGATAAGTAAGGAATACAAAATTCCTTTTCTTCGCTTTAAACTGCAAACATCGTTCACTTATCAACTTCTCTCCAGGTATTGGGATAATCTACAGGCAGTAATCTGGCCCCGCTTCGAGCAGGTCTTTCGAATGAACATTCAGAGCATCCAAGAGTGTGATCCCACCAAATTCCCCAAAGAAACTGGTCCGCACTATGTAAGTATTATTTTATGTCATCATTTTTGCTGCTTTGTCACATGGTATGTCTCGTAGATCACTCGACGGTATGCCGAGTTTTCCGCTGCCATCGTCGGAATCTCAGAAAACTTCCCCAATGAGCTTGTTAGTCATCTGTTGTTAGAACTACAAGAGGAAGTGAAATGCTTTATGCTCCGCATGGCAGCGATTTTCACGACCCGCAAGGAACAGCTGATCTACTTGATCAACAACTACGATCTGGTGCTGGGCGTCTTGATGGAACGCACCCGTGACAACTCGAAGGAGGCTGAAGCATTCCGCGAATTGCTGAGCACTCGCAGTTCCGAATATGTTGAGGAAATACTGGCCCCTCATCTGGGTGGTATCATCCAATACGTCAAGGACTGCGAGCAGATGCTCGAGAAGGAACAGACTGAGGAGTTCAAACGCCAGGAGCGACGATCGTTGCAGTTGGTAGCCAATTTTTCGGCCAACTGGAAGAAGTCCCTCGAGGAATTGAACCGTGAGGTTTTCTTATCATTCCCATCGCTGGTTACCGGATCGCAACTGCTTCAACTGGCACTGGCTCAGCTGGTGCAGTATTATCACAAATTTTATAAGCTACTTACCCCCAGCGCCCGGGCCCAGCTGGTCAACATTCACGTGATAATGATAGAAATCAAAAAGTATAAAAGTAATTACTAGGCTAGCAGAAGAAGGTGATACTTGTTAACAATAAATTATTAGTAAACTTCGGTGATGAAAAATAGAAGCCTGTGACCATTTATTACACTAATTATATGACAGCAAAACGAGCGAATTTAATGAGGGTTATTCCGAGAGTCGAACTGACTTTTGTCACTTGATGATTCATGATTCTTCGGAATAACTCGGAATACCCCTCAATGACACCTTTGTAATACTTGCGACAATAGTGCAACACTTTTTCCACTTAAATTCTGAAGAGACTCGAGTTGAATGTAGTTACTGAAGACAGCTCTTAATCCTCATCGGAAAGCAGCATTTCCACCAAATCCTTGTTGGAAACTTTTTCGCCGTCAAGGCGCTGAGGCGATTTCCATCGGAGCAGTGTGGGTAAGAACACCAAATGCGTTCGGGGATCCTTACGGAATGGATTGTTTAAGTCCTTCCAGCTGAAAACATAGGGTAATTCAACATTATCAATAGCCGCAGATTACGTTTCAGTCAGTTAGATCAAGAGTACTTCAAGCGTGTACACAACTCATACTGCTGTATCATTCGTTCTTATCATTCTCAGAAAATTGGTTTTACTGTCTCGAAAGCGAGATACCTACTGCAAAATTGTGTCATGTTACTTCCAATGACCATCGGAAACTATATACTTACAATGGACGATCGATTACGACGGTGATGAAAAAGCTATTCTCCGGAGCAACCTTCAATGCTTCCTCTACAACCGGTGCCGCTACATAGTGAGAGAGACAAAATGCCATCACATTAATTAATGGAAAAATCGTTAATATGCATCAAGGGACCAATAATACGAGTCATTTAGTAGATTGCGCCTTATCTTAGCACATGAGGTTATAATTTATCTTCTCTTGTGGAGCAGCAGAAACCGGAGCATAATGCAAATGGATGTCGGACAATGTTTTTTTTTTAAATACGGAACTAATAGAACATTCCTGGATGATTGGGCACCTTCCTTGTTATATAATTGGAGCATGCGATAATCCAGATGTCTTAATTTTAAGTCTTTATTATTGTCATACAAAGTAACTTAATCACCTTTCACGCAATACGGACACCAGCTGTCTCCCTTCTCGTCTTTATCGCCTTTGAAGAAGACGTGCACCGGTTCACCCTTTCCTTCGAGGCTTTCGGCCAGCTTGACGAACTCGTCCCAGCCACTGACATTGTGTCGGACCACCATTCTAACTATGCGGCTCAGGTGCATGCACTGTAATCAACGAACTTCTCTTACACACTGACGCTAGTCGAAAATGCTCTATTCTTTAGAGATTCGCTGGAAAACTCTATTTAAATCCTTCCTCGATGACAAACTCACGATAACTATCCGTTCACCACTGCGAGCTACAAACAACGAGCTGGATGACGAAAAATATTTCAAGGAAGTAAACAGTCTGCCGACGATGACGGCCACGGCACTTGCGTCATGGATGATGACAAACCATCAAAACGAGGATGAAATATTTCAACCAGTTTCAGCCCACATTTTGCTATAAAATAAAATCACCATCAGCACGAAAAAAGGAGCAAAGATGAATTCTAGACAAAATAGTCAAAAGGTCGACAGTAGCATTTGTAAACAATGACTTCTAGCGTATTTTTCTGGGATCTGCTTACTCCCACGAACCAAATAGCACCAGAAATAGATACAAGGAGTTATTACCTTCCCGTTGGTAGTGGATGTAGATGTTAGCAATCTGGCATTTCCAGGAAATTTACGTTTTAAGTCATTGTTTACAAATGTTACTTTCGACCTTTTGACGATTTTGTCTAGAATTGGGCAATCGCATAACTCGATACGGAACGGCGCATTTCGACGGCTTAATCTTGATAGTTGAATCGTATCATTCAGGAATCAGAGATTTTTCATTACACGCTAAGACAAGAAAACGAAAAATTCGGTAAAAAATACCGAAAATCGCACAAAAGTGCACATACTGATATTATCGGTAAACATGGATTACCGAAATTTCGGTATTGCTGGAAAACCGGGAAAACATTAATAATTACTTATTTTTGTACGGTAATTTGTACCGAAAGTGCTAGCAGCTCAATGAGAGCATTTTTAACCAAATTTAGGTAAAATATAACGATAAAATCTGTAAATTCACTTTACTGACAAATTAAGTAAAATCAAACGTTTTGTTTCGGTAAATTATACCGATACTTTAGGTTTTGCTACCAAAACCTAATTTTCGTTAAAATGAAAACCGTATTTTCGGTAATCTTATCTTAGCGTGTAGGGCCCAAGCAGGGGCAAGACAGCTTTTTTATGAGTAACTTTTTTCTTCAAAGTTACTCATGTTACTGAAGTTACATCCTGCAGGATTCATCAAATTTTACTTTACTGAAGTTACATCCTGCAGGATTCATCAAATTTGCACACTCTATGATGATCTTCTGTAAGATTTAGAGTGGTAGGAATGCCAAAAAATATGTGCGAAAAGGAAAAGAACAACATTACCCACATTAAGTTATTTCTCGAGTACTTTTTCAAACAGACGTATCTGATTTTGTAAACAAAGAGGGGAAGTAAGATTCAAACGTAAATTTCTCAAAAATCTTAGCACCCCCATGGAAAGTAGCATAATCATCATGCAGTTTGCATAAAAGTGCTAGGGGGTTCAAGAATTTAACGTTTGAATTTTACTTCCCCTCTTTGTTTACAAAATCAGATACGTCTGTTTGAAAAAGTACTCGAGATTTATATATTTATTTATTTATTTAGTTTAGTCGTCACCAACAGCCTTAATAAAGCACCAATTGCACGGAGAAATACAAATATACTAAGAAACATAAATTCTATGCTAAAACCATATTCGATCTATCCACCCGCATAATCACAAACCATTCCTGGACCATTTCCCTTATGGTTGACGACCGCTTCCGTTATTGTTACGACATTTACCCTTATAGTTGACAACGATAAACTAACAATCTCCTATATAGTTTTAACAATATGTCAGATGGTAAAAGGCCAAATAACAATATGCTGAATAGGCGGTTAAGTTAGGTTACCATAAAAATATGGCAATTTTAACGAACAAAATTTTTGCTGTACTCTATGCCAAACAGTTGGTATATAATCCACACCGAGTGCTGACAATAAAAAACCTTTCAATGACAATATGGCAAACATTAACAATATGTGTTAATGTAGAGGCTGTATGGTGAAAATGAGATTAAATTATTCGATAACAACAACATAAAATGTGGTAATATATCTTACATTCGATATATGGTTTTGACTGTATAGCAAATGGTTTTTCGTTATGCGGGCAGTCATTAGAATGAATAGACCAGGTTTATACATTGATAGGAATAAATAAAATTTATGCATTCCAATACATTTTTTAAATTTATGCATTCCAATGCATACTTTAAATATATGCATTGCAATGCATGTTTTTTATAAACATATGCTTTCCAATCAAGGGGTGAGTCGCTCAGCACAATATCTCTTGTGACTCTTTTTTGTAGTGTGCCTCTAAGCGTTACGACTTTCAATCGTGGTGCCAATAGGTGCCCATGTGTGCCACGAAAATTTGACAGTTGAACCGTTGTATTTTGGCTACGCCTGCCCGCATAACGAAAAACAATTTGAAATAAAGTCAGAACTATATTTCGAATGTAAGATATATGATCACATTTTATGTTATTGTTATCGAATAATTTAATCTCATTTTCACCATACAACCTCTACATTAACACATATTGTCAATGTTTGCCATATTGTCATTGAAAGGTTTTTTATTGTCTGCACTCTTTGTAGATTATATACCAACTTTTTGGCATAGAATACAGCAAAAAATTTGTTCGTGAAAATTGCCATATTTTTATGGTAACCTAACTTAACCGCCTATTCAGCATATTGTTATTTGGCCTTCTACCATCTGACATATTGTTTAAACTATACAGGAGATTGTTAGTGTATAGTTGTCAACTATAAGGGTAAATGTCGAAACAATAATGGAAGCGGTCGTCAACAATTAGGGAAATGGTCCAGCAATGGTTTGTGATTATGCGGGTGGCAACCAGGCGATTTCAAAATTTTGGTCTTGGACTAGGTTTTTATTGCGGAAGCCGCGTTTTTCATACGCTTGTGTTGAGAGAGCCACTTTGGTGCAGTTGGTAATGGATGGATAAAGAATGGAACTCAAGAAACAAATAGCTAGAAGTAAGTTCGAGAATTCCTATAAACTGTTGTATATTTAGGATTGATTTATTCTCTTTCCCAGCATGTTGGATTTCTCGACTGTCTGAAACCATCAACAAATATTTTCAACATTTTCCCTGTCCGTATATGTTTGACGTCATTTCCAGGTTGAACATTCTGACATTCGAAAAAAAAAACATTATTTTTATGCCTGGCCACGTTGTGAATGTTCCAGTTTCCTCTCTTGCTCATCGAAAACTACAACTTTTATATTTGCGCATTGTTTTGGAAAATAGGGCATAAGGGAGCCACTTTCCACAGACTTTAGAAAAACTTTGATTTCAATTTTTTTCTGTCCTCAATACTGTTGGTAAAAGAATGTTATTGTGAGATAAAGTTATGGTTTAATCTTAAATACACTTACTTGAAGTATACAGTATATTTTTCTCATACAATACGCGTGAGTGCTGTTCACCAACATTGTAGAACAGCTGAAGGTGGCGGTTATAGAATTGGTATCTTGATACCTTTTTTGCGCATGCTGTTGGCGAGATCAAGGAGGAACATCACTTCTCTGCTTAGGAACCATACTTCAGCTGGGTTTCATGCGTATGTTTCCCAATAAATTTACTTTAACAGAACTCCAGCTGCTGCTTCTTCACGAAGGTTTTCAGACATTATCCGCATGTCCTCTTCAGTCTCTCGGATCCTCTCGATGATAAGCCTAGTCAACGTCTGGCTGCAGACGTTCTGCTTTTTCAAAATATTTAGGATATGGGGGTTGATGGTTCCATATGTCACCTCCAATTTGTTCCAAAAAAATGCCTTTAATTGAAGCTTCTTATTGATTTAATCCCTAACCTCATTCATTGTTTCATTCAAAATTTCACCTCAACAAACAGGTAGATCAAATGTTCATTCATATTCATTTTTTTATCCAAAACTTCTGTCTGTTGCGTGACGAAACAAACAAATCAAAACAACAACATAACAATTTACAACGCCAATTTTTCAGGACTGCTATGTTATACATACAAGAAGTACAGATGCCAAAATTGTGCCCCAAAGTGTCACACATGTTCCGTTATGGAGTAAGATTTTCTACTATGGCGTGCCTGGCACACTGTTCTAAGCGACTTACCCCTTGACTACACGACACTAACAAAACGCTACGCAAGACAAGACACAACACTTATCGTTCTTACAATTTAAAAAATTACCTTTTGGTCGACCGGTTTCGGGCGCGATGCTGCCCATCTACGGGACTATGCCCGACTGATTACGCAAATCTTCGTACGCTGTTACGTAGTTGTCAGACAAGAAGAGACAGCTACTGAATTCTCAGCTTTGTCAAGTTAAACAGGCATTATGTGATGGGAGGATCGTTTTCATTCATGAGCGGTTCAGATGAATTGGAGATAAACATCGATTCCCATGCATTTAGGTGAGACGGTTTCCTTACTGTTTTTATTAATTTTGCATTTTCCCAGTCTATATGATTGTCAAAGCCCGTCGCATGTAACACTGTTGCTTCTCATTCAGTTTCCGTTTATCAACAACGTGTTTGTGCTCTTTTAAGCGAACCTTTACTTTGCGGCGGGTTTGTCCGATGTATACAAAGGAACAGTCCTGGCAGGCAAAAGCCCGAGTTTTCGTCCGGTGGAAGCGTGTTCTTCAATTTGCATAGAATGTCGCGTAAAGTGTTTTCGCTTTTGTCAACTATGTGTAATCCTTATTGTTTGAGTATGTTTTTTATTGGATTCGTGACTTTAGGATAAAACGGTAGGACGATCCTTTGTACATTTTCTCTGCCTGGCTAAATCGGTATCAGCTAAATTTAGGTATCGACCTAAAGAGTAAAGAGGTTATGGAATTTTGTTCAATATTACCAAGCGGAATTTTGACAATTGATCTGCATGGAACGAAATCAGCGCCAAAATTTGATTAGGGCGAATATTTTTTTGTAAACAAACACTTTGTCTGCTAATTTATCGGAAGTTGAATACAATTATTTGAAATTGAATCTATCAGCGGATAGAGATAAAGTTCCTCTTTCTTTAAAAAGTGCTAAATTTGTAATTGTCATCTTTTGTTCAAGAGAAAATGACTACGAAAGCCATTGTTCACAAAAGCAGATTCACCCTAATCTAATTTTGGCACTGAAATGTCACCTTCACTTACGGAATAATCGAGCAGAACATTTTTCCGAAAGTAAAAGTGACAGCTCCCAAGAGTTTGCGTGGAAACCTTACAAATTCCAATTATATGTTTCGTTCTTTTCAGGTGGATACTGTTGCAGAAATTTCTGTTCCATTCTTTACTTTTCCATTTCAGTAAATGGAATTTAACATGGGTTTGGTATAGAAAAATAAATTTCTCTCGAACACGATACCGACCATTATGTTGGATATATTTGGATGATTATCAACTGGAACATGAGTAGCCATAGAATAGCGTGTGCACTAATGCACTAAAGCTTGTAGTACACTGTTTGTCCAATAGCCAAATATTTGTCATAGGCAGATAGGCATCTGACAAACATCTATGATATCTATCAGCTGTCTAGCTGCCTATGCCAAATATTTGGCTATTGGACAAACAGTGTACTACAAGCTTAAAATTTAATTTATTCCAAACGCTCTAAATCAACTCGTCAAGGTTTGTTTTCATCCTTCGTGTACTTAACGAAGCCAACACGAAGCGGAGTTTGAAATTAATGATCGAAGTGATCATCGGCGTTTCTCTTATTCTGTGAATAATAATCGGAAAGGTTTCGGAATTACGTTACGCAGATCAAATTTAATTTAGCATAGCATTTTTTTTCATCAACAGCATGACGTCGCTTAATACGGAAATAGTAAGTTGTATGTATGGGTAATCAGGAAACTATACAAACAATAATCAACTTTCAGAAGTTAAACCAACTGATCCAAAACAGTTCTGCTTCCTCAATGGCAAAAGCTTCTATCAGTAGCAATAGGACTCAGTATCAGCAGTTGTTGGAGTTGGAAAAACAGGCATTGGTCAACAATATTGAAGCGTGCCTTTGCCACCTTTGCAATAAGATGACGCTCGCCGGAAAGGGTGTGGTACTGGTAAATTGTTTGCATACCTTCTGCACCGAGTGCCTCAAGGCGTTTCTTCTTGAAAACAATACGGTACGGTGTCCTTTCCCCGATGGGCGGAGAGAATGTGAAGGCAATCTGGAAGAGCGTGAACTGAATGCACTGTTGAGTCAGCAAGAGTACAGCGATTTGATGGAACGTCAATTTGCAGCGATTAAGGACGACTCGCTGAACAAGCAGGTCTTGAACACAGGCGCAGTAGTCGAACTGGATTTACTGGTAACATTAACGGATGCCAGTGTGGTTCCAAATCCGGAACCATTCGAGTGTCCCATTTGTTTTGTACCGTACAAGGCCTATGAAGGAGTGATTCTTCGTGACTGCTTCCATACGTTTTGTCGTGACTGCCTTGGCAACTCCATCAAACACGCAGAGGATGTGGTCGTTCAATGCCCATATAAAGACAACCAAAATTCTTGTGAAACCATAATACAGGATCGGGAGATCAAAGTTCTCTTAAGCGCTGATGACTATAGCGCATATTTGGAACGATCGCTGAAGAAAGCCGAGTGCACGACAAAAAATGCTTTCCATTGCAAGACTCCAGACTGCGTTGGATGGTGTGTGTTCGAGGACAGTGTCGCTTTTTTCCATTGTCCCGTATGTAATGCGGAGAACTGTTTGAAATGCAAGGTGAGTGAATTTTATTTGATTCAATGTTTACTATTGCTAAGTTGACCTATTTCTGAACAGGCTTTACACCCTCATATGAGCTGCGAAGATTACCAGGACAGACTAAGTGGTAACTACGAGTCCCGGCGCTCGGAACGAGCCATAGAAAATATGGTGGCTTGCGGGGAGGGAATGCATTGTCCGAAGTGCAACGCCCTCTTGGTGAAAATAACGGGCTGTGATTATATACGTTGCAGTATGTGTCAAACTGATGTGTGTTGGGTTACACGCGGCCCTCGTTGGGGTCCTTGCGGCGTCGGTGATACTAGTGGGGGATGTAAGTGTAATGTCAACGGCCGCAAATGCCACCCGAACTGCCGCAACTGTCATTAATCTTGTTTTTTTGTCGCGCACACCGCCATATGTGAGTACTTTCGTCAATTTCAATTCCTACTTAAAACTGCTGGATAATTTGTTCTGGCTTGCATTCCCTAATCTATATATTGCAAATAAATGAGAACTAACCACTTAATTCAGAAGTATGTAGTTTTTTAGTAACATAAGTATTGAATGGATTTCGGTGCAAACACATTGTTGAATTAAGAGAAACGTTGCATTAACTTCGCGGACACTTCACATACACTTTGCCTAACATTATAATGTTCGTAATCGCTAGAAACAAAAAGACATACTAAATGATTGTGTGCTTCATTCTTTTAGTATGCAATCTGACGCCTTAGATATTAAAGTTAACATCGCACTCTTAGACAACATTGTAGACAAAAACATGCCCTCAAATTCATTCAACATCATATTTTAATATTCAGCTTGTGTTATGAGTTAGCGACAAATGAGTCAATCTCATACTAAATGAGTCTTTATATGCCTGCTGATAATCAGAATCTTACTGAACAAAAGTATTAACAAACTTACATTGCTTAGTCGTTGAAGACTTCGTAATTATTTTTCGAAATCAATGATTGAATTGTCCTTGTATTGGTAAATCTATATGAACATATGTGTGAGAAAATGAAAATCAAAATCTAGTCTTAGGTGGACCCCATAGTGGAAGCGATTGCGATGCGACGCGACGCGATGCGACGCGATCCTAATCGAATCGATAATCGACGCGATTTGATACCCATAGTGAACGCGATTAGAAGCACTTTTCACTGAGGAAAATTAACCGAAAATCATCTCCATATCATTTCCATTCGCTTCGATAAATCCATCTTCCACCATAATGCGCACGAATTTTGAAAATTTTGGACAATAAGTCGAAGCGGTTTGGTTTCGATAAAAAAAAATCTTAAAAAGAAAAAGAAGATATATGATCGCGCGACACCGAGCGACAAACCAGTTCACGTCCTGTTCGATCGCAGGAAATCGCTCATCGCGTCGAGTCGCGTCGCGTCCACTATGGTGTGTTAGCTATGTTTTCGCTTTGTTTAAATGTACGGAGGTTGGTCGCACGACATCGCGCGATCTGTCAAACTTCGCATCGCGTCGCGATCGCTTCCACCCTGGGGGCGCCCTTAAGCTTACGATTACATACACAGGAAAAAATCTTGTAGTAAAAACTACCATTTCACCCGACTATGCCTATCTTTAAAACTACCATGAAATTTCAGTCAATTTTACCACGTTTATAGTAAAACCTTCAACGTTTGTGGTATATTTGACAGACCTCATATTGATATCAACCGCGACATGGTTGATCTTATCGCAGACATGGTAAAATCAAACGCATTTATAGTCAGCTGAAAATTGTTGGTGATTGCGCTTAATTTAACCCTCAAAATGGTAGTTTCTACTGCGACTTTTTTTTGCGTGTATGTATCCGTATTTGAGACATGTGTTTTCGTGGGAAGTATTGAAATTTCCCTCAATATCTATTTATTTTAATAACTCACGAGGTGAAATTGCTTGCGTGTCGCTTTTTGATAAATGGGTTTGCATGTCACTTATGCTAAAGGATTAATAGTAAAATTTATTATGGATTACAGTAGTCTATTATACAAACCATCGGGAAATTATAACATTGGTCAATAAATATATTCGTTGAATTGAAATATGTCTGTTCTGTCGGATGTGGTTCCATGTTGTGGTCCTGAGTAAAATCAAATTACATTTTTTTCCACGTCTGTAGAACCAATCACATTTGAGGAAATCTTTCGGGTTGGAAATTTTCTCGACTTCCTTGGGCATAGAGCATTATTGTGCTTATCACACAATATACAAATTCATGAATTGTGTTGGTATCGAAAGCTCTCAATTAACAACTGTGAAAGTGCATCTAGAACATTAAGTTGTGAGTAGGCAATAAGCTAATTGTGAAAGCAATAAGCTTGACAAGTCAAGGAAGAAGGAAAAGGTCAGAAAAAAGCATCGAAAATTTTGTTGTACCCTTATTTGCACGAACAAACACCTTCCATAGTGTACTGAGGAAACAACAACTGAGAATGTACTCTTCTATTAGGCGGAGGAGTCTCAAACCACCATAGAAACATTTCTTGCGTTCAAAAACCTCCACCTGCCAAATTTGGTTCCGTTTGCTTGATTAGTTCTCGAGTTATGGTGAAATTTGTGTTTCATTTGTGTGGGATCCCTCCCCTTTCAGAATGGGGGTGGGTCTCAGACTACCATTGAGATATATTTTTACTCTCAAAAGAACCCCAATTTGGTTTCATTTGCTTGATTAGTTCTCGAGTTATTGAAAAAAAAAATGTGTTTCATTTGTATGGGAGCCCCCCTTTCCAGAGATGGAGGGGTCTCAAACCATCATGAGAACCTTCTCCAGCCCAAAAACCACCTGCATACAAATTTTTTGTTTAGTAAAATGTCCTTTAAAAAGTGAGAAAAACAAAATTCTACTCAGTGAACATATACAGGAAAATTTACGTCATGATTTATTACCGAAAAAAAGGTTAAAAAGAATTTTTGACAGGAAGAAGAAGAAGCAGGCAATCATCATCCTTGCCCGAATTAATTACTACTTCTTCAACCTTAAAACCTCAACTGTAAAGCAAGATCATATTGAACTTGCCTTCGATTCCCGGTCTTGAAGCTGTTGACACATCTCCGACCCAGTCAGTATATGAGTATGTTTCAAGGCCAGAATAGTTCGATTTAAGAACCAGAACTAGATTCCATTTATTTGTCACCTTTAGATATATCAATATGCGCTTTGCTGCAGCGCAATCCGGTTGGGAAACTGCCTATCTACCGTGTTTTCCAACAGGGTTACCCTCATCCGGATGACTGTAGGTCGCCATGGACAAAACTGCTCCGATCAATATCGAATTCGTCTTTTATCGGGGTCGGAACTAAACCGAACTTCAAGTCAGTACGAATGTCAAGTCAACTGAGTAGGTTTCGAACACATACAAATGAACTGACGTTTGCCAAAACATAGACAGATCCAATTTAGAACTGAATAAAAAACGACGTTCCTGTACATTCCGAGATTTTTTCTAATCATCGATAGTTTAAAAAGTTTTATCATTTACATATTTCAAGTTTAAACTAAGCGAGTATAGTCGTGATTTATATCAAGCTATTAGTCCATTCGCTGTTCATACTTTGAAAAGGCGATATTGCTATAACGGGGCTTGTGAATTTATCGATTGGTTTTTCCCTGGTTCCTTGGTAAATTCGTCGATTAGTTTTTCCCGAGAAATTTTAATAATGTACTGTGAATATTGGTGAACATAAAATAGTGCCTAGATTTTTATTAGTATATATAAGTAAGTAAACATCTGCATTTTTATATTGTGTTTAGGGTTAAGGTTATTTGCAATTTGAGAGAAAATTTGGAAACTCGGACGGATACAGGTGGGAGCAAAATAGGTACTACCGTTATAACAGAGAAAAAGGGCATAAAAAGAAATTTGACGCGTTGTTATCCAGGGACCTTATTTCATCAGGTCAACCGAAACAAACTGCGTGTTACTGCACCTACGTATAAAATTGCAAATGAAATTTCCAGCGACGTAGGTTACAATGCCGAGTACTACGTCTACATCCCATCTTGAGATGTGGAGATAGATGATGTGGTTTCTGCAGCGAGCCTGGCGTGTGAAGACGTTATGGAAGGTTATGAAGCGCCTTCAAAAGTCTATTTCATCTACCATTGAAACAATTGCATGCAGCAACAACGGTAGATATAAGAACTACGTATTCACCGACGGACAAGTTCGCGACGGATCAATTGTTGGAATATACGACTACTTTTGCGACGACAAGCCCCGTTGTCACAAGTGCAGTCAAAGACATCTAGAGGATGCTTGCCAACAGGAAGCAACAAAGTGTGCTTACTGTGGCAAAGAACCCCAGTAAAAGGAAGTCCAATAGTTCCCCGGAAGCGCACATGTATCGGCAATGCAAACAAAGCCAAACGGTTCAGGTTTGCTATTGAGCATCCTGATAAGTCCGTGGAGTTCTGGAAAACTATGTTGAAGCCCTGAAGCGCGTCTGGGAAGAGCTTAATCCACAGCACCAAAAGAACCTGATGGAGAGCATGCCGAAGCGCCTGCAGCTGGTGCTGAAGGCTAAACTGCTTAAATAACTTTTCCTCGTAGCAAAATCACAATTAAACTTCACTTCTTTCTTCAATAGCTTATAAATTCTTCTCAACTCGTTTCTATTTTCCTTATTTTTCCTTACTGTTGTTGTTTTCGTTCATCTGACATTTCTCCTCTGACGGATCGGACAACATGACAGCTGCCGTTATGCTTGACTGCGCAAACGTATAGGGCGTAACCGGGACTCACTTTTCGACCCGTAATGCTTGCACGGTGGGTTTGTCAACAACACATACATTATTAAAATGTTTTTCTTTTACCTAAATTTATCTTCCGGAAAGTCATATGGAAGTGGGCACTTTTTCCTGTCACTGTTTATTTTTTCAACACGAATTGATTTTTTTTTTCGTCAAGTTGAGCTCTTTTTTTATTTCTATTCCATAAGTGAAACTTGAAAAGAATATGAAAAATGAGATATCAAAAAAGATAACAGTGTTTTACTTTAATTTGAACCAAATAAATAAGAGAAATTAAAAAAAAGTGATGAGGTGGGCACTTTATTTTGCCTATCAGTGTAAATTATTTCCATCCCCAGTTCTGATTCTGGGCGATCTGAACTCCCACGGTGCTGCTCGGGACGTACAAT
This sequence comes from Aedes japonicus, assembly GCA_034211315.2. NCBI lineage: Eukaryota > Metazoa > Arthropoda > Insecta > Diptera > Culicidae > Aedes > Aedes japonicus. Next base: position 154,539 of record JASCZW010006720.1, read on the forward strand.
ACAATAAGAACAGAGCGGGTATTTTCTATGACTTACGTAACGATTTCAACTTGACCGTCTTGAACACTGGGGAAGCGACACGAATAGCAAAACCTCCTGCCAGGGAGAGTCGACTTGACATATATTTGAGCTCTAATTCACTATCATTAGATTGTCTGTGGAAGATAATCAATGATCCCCATGGTAGTGATCACTTACCAATTATTATCTGAATCACAAATGATTGTCAAAAAACAGCCCAGTCAAACCATGTTACTTATGACCTAACGAAGCTTATTGATTGGCAACATTTTGCATCGGGGGTAACCCTTGGTATTGATTCTACCGATCTTCTTCCACCGTTTCCTTTCCGAAATGATATACCAAAGTGCATTAGAAGCTCAGAGACGACGTGTTCCAAGTGCTTTCTTCAAAAGAAGACCCGCCACCCCTGGATGGGATGACGAATGCATTAATTTGTATCTTGAGAAATCCGATGCGCTTAAAGATTATCGTAGACATGAAACATGTGAGCATTTTGATAAGTACCTAAAGTACCGAATTGGTAGTGTTTACTTAAAAGCGGTGCCCAGCCCAACTGCGCCTCAAGCTATTAAGAAGAGACACTACCCAATCTTTGCCTTCAAATACCTTGGAGTCATGTTTGCTTCAAACTCCACTTGGAGTACTCACATTGCGTACTTAAAACAAAAATGTCAACAAGGGATCAATTTTTCTAAGATCAATTTACGGGACATGGCGGGCTGCTCACCCGGAAGACCTCATTAAACCAGGGCTGGTAGCGAGTCACTTTTTAGTGACTTGGTCACTATTTTGAGTCTAGTCACTAAAAAGTCACTATTTGCATCCAAAAGTCACTAAAGTCACTATTTTTCTCTGGTTCTCCACTGGTTTTGGTGTTTACAACGAATACCCATCTGCCTTCCGGAAACTTCAGGAACCTTGTTCCGTATATGTTGCCGAGCTGGCAGCAACCGATTTCGCATTGGGGATGATTTTCGACATGCCCATAGAGCAGAGTTGCAATTCTCCTCGGTGCTAGCAGGGTGCTTAGTGAAAAGGTACTCCGGAGATTGGCAAACGCAAACTCACCCGAGAGATTTTTCTTTTGTTTCCACTCTCTGCTAGACACCACAAGTTGAGTGACACCAAAGTGTCTGTCGTTTGCACCCTCACCACACAAACAGGCCGGAGCGTGTGAGTGATCTCTGAGGAGCACCGAAGAGAGCAGAATTATTTCACCGGGGAGAGTCACCCTGATGAAAATATTTATTGCTAGTTTTATACCGCAACAGTTGAATTTAAACATTTTTACAATTTTACTGATTTCTTAATGTTCTTCGTCTTCTTTTCGGCGTATCCAAGCATATTGCTTATCGCAATTAGCTGATTGTCAGGCTCTCACAACCTAATGTTCTAGATGCACTTGCACAGTTATTAAGCTTTCGAAGCCAATCACCACCTATGCATGAATTTGTATATTTTGTGGCAAGCACAATGATACTTTTATGCCCAGGGAAGTCGATATTTATTTAAGTCGACTGGACTGTGAATCGAACCCGCCTCTTCTGGATTGGTAGTTCCGTGCTTTTACCGACTAGACTATCTGCGGCCCATAATTCGTAATGTTCATCTATGATATTCTGAAAGTACAAAAAAGGAACCGGGAGACACGAAAAAAACTTCAGACTGTACTTTCTTGTTCCCGTTTTCCAGCGATTTTTTCTTAATTTTTGAATCAAGGTTTCACTCACGTTCGTGCGGTGTAGTCCTTTTTCGCTCTTTCACTCTTCGTCGTTCACACTGCAGTGAGTGTATGAACGCTCAGGCAGCGAACTGCCAATTCTCTCGCTCTCCCGTGCTGTGTCGAACAATCTCTACTGTGGTGTCAGGAAAAAATCTCCGTAGAGACTGAGTGAGGTTCACCAAAGAGAGCTAAAAAAGTGCACCCGGGTGATTCTCCCCAGAGAAATTGCAACCCTGCCATAGAGCATTATGTCATCTGCTCAGATAGTCTCAGTTCTATTGAGGCCCTGCTTTCATCTTACTTTCTTTCAAAAATAATAGAGCAGATGTGTGCGTTGGTCGAAAGATCATTTAAGATTACCTTTGTATGGGTTCCCTCTCCTATAGCTCAATGCGTTCCGCAATGGAAGCAAGGGGCCTGGATAATTGTATTATCGACTGGATTATGGCGATGCTAAAAGACCGAGAAATTTCTGCTGACCTTGGAGGTGCGCAACTAACTATTAGATCGATTAAGGGCTGTCCTCAAAGAGGAGTCCTATCGCTTTTATTGTGGTCCTTAGTAGTAGACGAACTCCTAGGGCTACGAGGTTATTGGTTTTGCGGACGATTTAGCTATAATAGTTCGTGGGAAGTTTGATGACACGATATCTAGTTGGTTACAAACTGCTCTCAATATAACTGTAAAATGGTGTAGAATAGAAGGCTTAAGTGTAAACCCTTCTAAAACTGTTATAGTACCT